>JAQGAI010000817.1:0-17393 GCA_034696905.1 Lepidocyrtus violaceus
TAATAAAACTTGGCAACCCACACCTAGAAATGTCATTTCGCTTTTTGCGCTCATTGCGTGATTTGGGTCGCCCTGCTGATGATCAATGATCATCATCTTTCTCTTGTGTATACATACAAGGCGTGGATAACTGCCTTGAATATTCATGGAAGCAGAGGTTCCTCCATACCGCTGTACCTTTGCTTACCTAGACAATATTACTTTTGTCTAAAGTTGTAAGCAGTTTCCTCCCAAGATTAGCATACGAGCCGAGCAGGAGAGAGAGGAACTCCTCCCAACTCAAGTACGGATACTTTGTACATAATAACGTGAAGTCTTCTGAAAGTGTTTGCTTGTTTCAAAAGCGGATCCTCGCGTTCGTGCCTGGAAATATCACGAACTATTTATGTGCACTCTCAGGTATCATCAAGCTAAATTGAGCTGAATTTTCAACATTCTCCTCATGTAGGATCTGTTGTTGCTCTGGATGTTGTTGCTGTGTTGTTGTTGTTCTCCATAATTTGGAGTGATGATCCGGATGCATAATCTGGGAGATAACAAGCATCATACTGTAATAATTCAGGAACAACCGACAAGGCACAGATGTAAAAAGGTTCGAATATGTATGAGGGAAACATACCTACCTAATAGTTGTGTGTGTGGAGGCGCAAGTGAGAGATGAACTTGTTACGGTTTTATATGATTTCCCTTCCACCACCACTGCCGGTTTATGTAAAAAGCTTTTATTATTACTTAATATTATTATGCATAATATGCTTCACAGACTGCAATAACAAGCTTGGATGATATCGGGATCATTATTATATGCATTGTTGGTATAAACAAGTCAAGCATATTTAGGCATAGTCTGTTGCCAGTTTTTATCCTTAAGCACAATAAAGTCAACTCTGTAGGAATAACATTCTCTGCTAGAATTAATCTTATAATGTGTAGTGGTCCTTATCTTTCTCCCTCCTCCCTGCTGGTTGGTACCTATTGTTGGGAAGCAATATGTCTATGAGAAGGGATTTTTTTGGAAAGTCTCAAGATTTTGGAGATGATAGGTTATAGTCATAAACTTGTAGCATTTTCCCCTTATCTTATTTCTAGTTTCGGAAGTTGCTTTCTCTTGTGCATAAATCAAAGATAAAAAGCAGTTTGATGAAAGCTATCTGATGCTTGGGAGGATTGTTTTTGGGAAAAGTATGGAAAGTGGTGGAGGAGGGCACAGCGGGACCGGGGAACTGTGAGCGTTTGATATTTCCTTAATGCTCTCCACACAACTAGTAACATCCCAGTCATTAGATTGATTCGGTAGCTTTTGATAGCACTTGAAGAGTATTTTTACATGTTGGTTGAATAAATACTGAATAGCTTTTTAGGTGGTTCTGATAAGTACTAATTGAGACCTACAATTCGATAAATTTTCAATTAAATTATGAATATTTATTTATGCAATAATAACGATCAACTCCCCACTAAACGGGCGTAGTTACTGCTTAGGTACAACAATAAAATACACACTCTCAAGATTTTGGAAAGAAACAGGAGATGAAAGGAAAACAAAAAAAAATGTTGCCTTTTCTCTAGATATTTTCAAGGATGTCTTGGAAAAGTCCCTTTGACAGGAATGGGCCATTATGGGAATTGTGCATAAGGGACTATGTGTTTATATAACTGTTGAAAACAAAATTTCACAAAGGAAATATAAATATAGATACACATTGCAACAAAAGAGAAAGCATATCAGAAGGATTTATAGTAGTAAAAAGAGAATATTTTCCATTTGTCATGATCTTGTCCTCGTCCCTCATCCATCCCCAAGAATGCGACATGCAGAGAAAATGAGAAAGACACGGTATATTACATAACCAAAAGGAAAATACAGTGAAAAAGTAGGGAATCTCCTTACTATAAAATGGAGTAAAACACTCTCTTTTCAACTGTATTGTTACTTTCCCAACGCTCACAAATCAAGTGTAAAAAAATCTGAGAGGGAAAACCATGAAAAAAATATATGTTCATACATTGGTTTAAGAAGAACGCATATATAATGTCTTGAGGATTTGTAAAATAAATGGAAAGGATGAAGAAAAGCTTGCGAGAAAGTAGGAAAAGCAGAGACTTTTTACCCTTTTCTTTCCCAAAATCAAATGGAGTTTGCCTCTTCATGTTATTTGACTGGAAGGGAAATGGGGCTAAGGAGAAAAGTAAAATGTGAAGAATGAGGCCCTTACAACAATACAAAGTCTAAAAAGCACTCACTTACTAGGTTAGAATAAACCGCATCCGCACATCACCAACATAATAAAAGCAAACGCGTGCAAAATACTGGGAGTAAATAATGTATGCGGAGATTCAAGAGAAAGTTATCGAAACAGTTTTGCTACTTATGCTGATGACATTTAAGCCTATGTAGCTTTCATCACACATTTCATCATATGAGAAATGCATTGGATTTATATAGGGACTCCATATAAATACGTGATTAAGCAGACGTATTATCTATTTTTACCATCTCCTTCATTTTCTCTTCTTCTTTTCCGGCTAGTTCCACGAATTTGCTTTTGAAATTCCTTCCCTGAAATCCAGAGAAAGTTGAAGGTAAAAAAAGAAGGAGAAAATTCAAGCTCATCCAAGGAGAGATTCTCTTTCTTTCTCATGTGAGTAGTCATCCTCAATTCAGACAGTCATTCATTCCATATGCATTCTTCCGTTTTCCGATTCCCAGAGCTCTCTTCCTCTTGGCTGTTATATGAGCAGTGGAAGTAAGAAAGTCGCTACGCCACCATCAACAAACCCTTCTCTCTGAAATGTATACTCAGAGCGGCGAAACTGTGGAGAGAGAAAGAAAGAAAAGCACATGGACCAGGACCAGGTTATATGACATCCAAGTTGGATGGGACATTGAGATGGTGGCAGACCAGACGAGAGCAATAAATCTTAATTGTGATATTTGACGCATGGGGACTATATATGAAGTGAAAGGATTCCACATGTGCGCAATATATACTTAAGGTATGTAATGCATGCACGTAGAGGCTTTTCATTTCATTCTTCTTATCCTTCCGCTGCGTTCCTCTGCTGTCATACGAAATTATACGCGTTTTTGGTTTTCCGTGAATGACTTAAGGAAGAGGGATGGTTTCATACACTCCATGACTCGTTTTTATTCACTTCCTCCTTCCGCCTCCTCTAAACAGTGCAACCAGTTCTCGCAATCCTTCTTCCCGGTGTAATATGTGTGTGGTGTCTTAATGTGGCGGTGTGTTTTGGGAGCCTGAGAGAGAGCTCCAGAATCTTTCTGCTTTCCCATTCATTCACTACTAACACTCGGCGTAGCCTTTCTCTACTTTCACTCGACACTTGAAGATTTTATGCTGGCTTCCCCTCACATAACTTTTACTTTTCTTACTGGGAAGCACTTCTTTCCCCACCACCAATATTTAATGCAGTGCTGAAGGGAGTGAATAAGAGTGTGCATAAGGTGAAGCGACTATTGACACTATATTATATTGAGTGTGCCCTTGTCTTCTTGTCCTCTTAAGTTATATGGGAAGTGAAACAACAGGGGCTAAAAGAAAATGTAAAAATATTTCTATGAAACTATGTGCCACTCTGCATTACATTAAGGAAGCCCCTTTCTAACAGCTATTTCATCATGTCATTCCTTTACTCTTCCTATCTTACCCTCTTCTACTTACAGCCAAGTTTTCTTTTTCTCAATTCCACTCTTCTTAAGAAAGTGGTTGTACATAGTAGCAGTAGTAGTAGTATGGTCGTGGCTTGCGACAGGCCACGCAATCTTCTCTCTCCCATACAGTTAAACTCGCTCCGGGTTTGAATGAGATTTCAATGGAATTTACACTTTCAATTCCTGTGACTGACTAGTATATGGCCTGTGCAAAAAAAATCCATTTCAGCTTCCTTGCTATTTAAGGACATCGAAAACCGTTATAATATCAATATCAAATGCAGTCACTATGATCCGGTTCGGTTCCTGGTATTAGTAGTCCTTCCTGTGACATATTTTTTGCCTGGACCTTTTTTTAAGTTTTTCATTCTCTCATCGTTCCATCGTCACATGTTCCATTTCTTGTTGGGATAGAAGAGGATTGCATTATATTTGGTTTGCATGCATTAAACCCAAACTTATGGACTTTCGTTTGCTTTCACAAGCAAGAATCTATTTTCTTTTGCTTTCTTAGTAGCAGCAGCGGTCTAAAGTTGCTGTCTGTTTGAAATGGAGGAAGGGTTTTTGGTTGGTTGGGAAGATGCAGAAAAGAAGAAGAATGATGATGATGAGAATTGAGTGAGGAATGAGTATTGAGTTTCCTTCTAAATCTCCAAGTTTGTTGGGGGCTTGCATTCGGAAGAAAACTTTTACTTATATTATAAGTGTGCTGTATATACTACTAACACACATGCTTATAGTCACCCACATAAGCTTACTGAAATGGGATGTTGCAATTGTTCCCATTCTTTGGGTGATTCTGAATGACTTTTCCATTTTGGATTAGGTAAGCGAGATATTTCTTCAGCTTGATTTGAGACTGATTCAAAATGAGATTGGAATGGACAGGAAGCTACATACATACAGCACTTCAATGGAAGAGCGCATTGAATAGCCTTCCGGAACAATGATAATATGCGATGCAGCAAAAATACTTTCATTTAATTTTCCTTCAATTTCCCTGCATTTGTGCTTTCCATTCAATTCCATTTGCTTCGTCAGAGAAAGTCGGAGAAAACTATTTTCGGCTCAATTTTTTTTCCACAAAAAAATCTAATAGAGATGGGACTAGGTATTCTAAAGTTAGATTAAACACAGTTTGAGTTTTTACATTAGGGAAGAATTTTTATTTGCATTTTTCTCCAAAAAAAATTAATTGGAGCACTCTTTCTCTCCGAATACAATCTACAGAATGAAAAGTTAATTAGCATCATTTAATTTTCCCTAATGATAACAATTATAACTTGTGAACGTCGTGAATTTTTAAGTAAAGAAAATGGAGTGATACTTGAAGAGAAAAAGGATGTACTGCACGACACGCTCCACGAACCCGAGATAAAATATTGCGTGAAATGTCCTTGAGAAAACAATCCCATCCCTTTGTCCCATCTTCTCCACTTTAACATGTGGGCATTGATAAATTTTGAAATTTAATTGTAACAGAGCTTGATACAGACTGCTGGTTTTTGTGTAAATTCACATAATACTCCCTCGATCCTTTATACTTAAACTAGAATGAGCTGCTTAAACTGGAGCTGGAAACTTTTTTCAGAAAAGGAAGGCTTAATTCTGCAACACAATTTATCCCATTTTTCAGTTTTCA
The DNA here is from genome assembly GCA_034696905.1 of Lepidocyrtus violaceus. NCBI lineage: Eukaryota > Metazoa > Arthropoda > Collembola > Entomobryomorpha > Entomobryidae > Lepidocyrtus > Lepidocyrtus violaceus. Next base: position 5,316 of record JAQGAI010000817.1, read on the forward strand.
CTATCCCCTCCTCTGTGGAGGAATTTTCTGCTACTTTTCTAGCTTCATGCCATGCCAAGTAAGTTCCCTCATAATGTAAAAGCAACGCTTGGTTCCTCATTTTGTATGAATGAAAATGAACGGTTCAGTATAATGAGTTGTGCATAATACAGCAGAAAAATACCATTCCGACTTACAGGAAACGAAAGCGAAAAACCTTTCCATGCAGTGCTAAAACTGGAGGAAGTGTGACTTTAACACTTAAGTCATGCGAAAGCAACATTAAAAATACTTATTACTGGGAAGCAAAATCCTATACATTACGTAACTTCGCACACACAGCAAACTATGAACCAAATATATACGAATATTGACTGTACATATTACACTACAATGTGAAAATACTTGAGTCAGAGATTGGGTTAATTTTCACTAACTCCGTCGGCAAAAAACTCAAAAGTGGCAGCTGCTTCATATATGCTAAGTGTTGAAAATAAAAGTGTAAAAAAACTGGAGTGGGGTGGAATGAAAAGCTAAAGAAATTGAAAGTAAAATGAGTTGGGTAGAAAAAAGTTTTTAATGTGGTATTCCTCAGCTCAGTCTCCCCCCTCTCTCTACTTAACTTACTTTTTCTTGGCACTGTGAAAAGAATTCATGGCTGAGTTAGCAGTAATATTGTTCTACTTCAGAGTCCAGACTGTTACAAATGCCCAAAGAAGAGTTCATACTTTTCACTAAATAGTCAGACGGAGACTGGAGTAAGTAGTAAACCAAGCTTGTAAACTGTAGGGAAAGGTTTAGTGTATTTAAGTGGCGTAAATATAACAATGGATTCCGAAGTAGTATTATGGGTATTTAAAATGATATATATATTTTTTTTTAGTTCAGTCGCATCTTTTGTGTTAAAAAGCCATAAGTCTTTATTATTTTTTCACTCATTACGGCTTTTTTTTTATAAAAAAAAACTTTCTCCCTTCTAATTTTTCTTGATATTTTCCATTTACCCACATTTTGACTATTTTTCGGTAGATGGAATGAGAAAACAGAAGGAAAGTTTTGTGGATTCTTTTTTTCGTTTTTGAAGAAGTTATTATCACTTGCCTCAATTTCGGGATATAATGAAATGGGTTTAGAGTGGATACAGTCGGTTGGTAGGTATATTCCATACTAGTTGGAATTCATTTTCTTCCCGGTTTTCTTAACTATTTTTCCAGAGAAAAATCTTCCTCATACTGTGGAAAAAGTGGGTAATAATTAATGAAATAGCGAGAGAGAAAGACTTTTTGACTGGAAAACTATATCCAGAAGAGGAAGCAGATGATAATGATAAACTTGTGAAAGAAAGCGGAAAAGTAAGAAACAGTTTTCCTATTGACCTAGCTGGAAATTGTGAGCAAAAAACTGAAGAGGATCTCGCAAATGAGAAAACTCCTTGTTGGAAGACAGATGCCTTTATACTTCCGTCAGTTTTACAATTCATGCCAATTTCGTTTTTTTTACATAAAGCTTAAAGAAAAAGAAAGCCAACCACTAAATACCTAAATGTTTTCTTTCAAAAAATCTCAGGCTTTACGTGTATACAAACATAAGTATATTCACAACGTAGACACTTCTTTGTCCACAGATGCATATCTCATCTTTTCCATCTTGTACCTTCAAATCTTTGAAATATAAAAAAAAACAAATGGGAGAAGAGGAATGGGAAGGTAAAAACGCGGCGTTTTTGTGTTCATGGAGGGTAGCCAAAAGAGGCACGACGACGGTGAGCTAACCACAACATACTAATAATGAGAGAAAGGAACCCGTCTCGTCAGCAAAGAGAGCCACACAAGAGAAACGGACAACCACCACCAACCAAACAGCCTTTGTGCTCCTTGAATATTATTTAACTTGATTCTCTGTTTTCAACTTTCTTGCTAAACTCCGCTCACTTGAACTGAACCTCTTCCCTTCCCCGTATTAGAGAAAGTGTAAGCTCTCCTCTGCATAAGACAAAAACGGGAAGGATTTGCTCACTCATCTAGAATTTACTAATGTTGCCATCGACTGAATGAAATTCCCAGTCGAGTCATTTCAACGGATCCGTTCTTCAAACACATACTTCCACTCGTTCCTAACTTTTACTTATCTTTTTAGTGGGGAAAGTAAAGCATTAAGACGAGGGAAATGGGAGCAAGCGGACTCGTATTTCTTCAACTCAAGTACCCCTATTTATTGCATGAGAGTATTCATTATAATCAGCTTTTGTTACACAGAAGTGGTACTATCTACTAATACTTATACTGACATTGCAGTGATTGCGTATGAGAATTATCTAAGTTTTTTGGTGTAGGGCTCCAGTTTCCTCCTTCTTCTTGTGCCGTTTCTTGTGGGACTTCAAAGCAGTGTGGGTGTATGTAGGCTAGTTCTCAAACAAAAACCATGTAGCTATCCCTATATTGCTTTTCCCAGACTTATTTGGAATGCAATGCAGCAACAGTATGCTAATGTGAAAGTAATTTGTTGTTTTTGAGTAACTTTTCACCATGAGCATTATGCACCGCTTTTGACAAGAGTAATTTTTATCAGCCCCGCATCTGAACACCATTACGATCCGGGTTTTCACCGACTCTGCTTTCACTACAAAGGGAATGAAAGCCTTTATGTATATGTTCACTCTTCAGCTGCCACTTCATTTCTTTTTCACACCAATCAAGCATGAACGATAACGTTCTTTTCACTCAAAATATCCTTAATCTGCGGTGGCTCAAAGCTAAATCCAATACAGTAGCCCACATTATGTAAAAATCCATCCCACCCTGGAGTAGGGATGAGAGGGAAAAAACTAGAAAATGGAAGTTATTCCTCTGCTTTGACATAAATCATTCATACGCAAATGTAGAAAAAAAACTGGTGCTTTACTTAAAGAGGAACTGCCACTTTTCTTTAATGTTTAATCATGCATATTTATCATCATGTTCTGAGGAATGGGTTAAATCCGGGAACTGTGATTAAATATGGTTGGAAGGGTGGAACAGTGGGTGAATCGAGTATTGAAAAAAGGTAGTCAGTTGCTCGCATTAGAGGAGAGCCAAGAAAAATGTTTGGCTATGGAATACGAAAACGAGTAGGTCATCAACTCATAACTGCGCTGTTACTTAAAGTACTTTGTACTATTTATTTTATAGGTAGCAAGTCACCTATAAATAATGCAAAATACATATAGTGCATTAGCATCAGCATCCATACATATAAAATCCATTATGATTATACGCAAAAGGTTCTTTGAAAACCGGATGAATATGTGCGTGGAGACTGATATTGATGATTATTTTACGGTGCAATGTACATATATATCGTGGATCCATTAACTGTGTATGATTCAAGTAGTCTTCCGTACAAGTACCTATATCCTTCGCAAATGAACTCTTGCTCCAGCTTGCTATAGTGTTTCTTTGGAGGATGAAAATGAGAGTCCATTTTCGGTTTAGTACCCCTCAAGTACATAGCAGTGTAACAGGAAATGGGGCAAGCAGACAGCACCAGTGGAGGAAAGACTCTAGAGGAGATCGAGGTTTCCTCGCTATTCCTGTGTCCAACTAATGAGCTTCTATTTCAATTTCAAAATGAGCTGGGCATCCGTTCCAAATATTACAGTTATGATGATGATACTATGAAATATAGGAGCGTCTGACCAAAGTTGCATGGTCTTGTAGATAGGTTGCCTTGCATCTTAAGTACGTATTACAATATGAATGAGAGAAAGCGTCTTTTTGCCAAAGTACATCTTTGGATAAAATGAAGATACACGCAGCAAAAAAAAACAGTATCTTGGAAAGAGGTTAAGGAAGAGAATGAAAACAATCGTGTGCTTTCCTCTTTGCGATTTAAGCAACTGGAACTGGACTATGGAAGACAAACTCAATTCAGAAACTATTCACACACACAGCTTTTTATATACTGCTGGAGAATGAAATAATGAAACTTACAAGGTAAAACTACTTTACTTTAGACTATCGTACTGCTTTGGAACACATCCTGTTTCTGTTGTGCTTTCACCGATCCCACCTTCAAAGAAGTATAAGCATTTTCGAGTCTAAATCGAAAAATGCGTAGAGTTCTCGTTTAGGAAAGTGGGCAAAATGCGTTTCCAAGTCTTTTTTTGGGATTGATGGATTCTGCAGCGATAATTTGGGTGCACGAATAAACGAAAGAACTGGGTGCATGCGTCTTAAACAACTTGTAATTAGGGCAAAAGTATATATGTACCCTCTCTAGGTACTTCCTTACAACGCCTACCCGTTCTGCCGTTTCCGTAGTAGGCCTAACATTTCTCGAAATTGTGAAAATGTGTCTTGATTAGCCTGAATAAAAAGGAAATTTACTGACAATAACGAATCAGCTTGTTTTTTCTTTGTCACAGATCCTTACTCTGATTCATAGTCGTTTTCGCTTTCTCTTGCGACTATTTGGTCTGCTAGTTTAACTCTGTCTCTACCCATTTTCCTCTGAACCCAAAAGAAAGTTAGCGCGTATTAAACCTAGCTATACGCTTACAAGAGCCTTGTGAAAATGGTAAGCATTGGAGTGACAGACAGTTGTACAATCAGCTCGGCTAGCGATGTCTTAGCAGACACCTTATTTCCTCTCATCCGTTTTCCATTTCTTTTAAACACGCGCATTTAACGTCTGCTCCTCCTTGCTTCTTCCCACATCCAGTCATTTTACCCACAGTAAAGCTCCCGCTTTTCAAGTGCTTTCTCCACTTTAACGTAAAACGTTTATCCATCATTGTTTGGCCGTAATGGCTGTGTTGAACATGAATGAAAACTGGCAATATTTGGAGCACACAATGGGAAAAGCGTTACATTTATTTTGGCATGTTTCATTGCAGCAGCTCCGAAGGAGTCAGGAAGTGTTGGCAACAGTGCTGACGTGACCAGTTATTCCTTAGGATGGCTCTTCCGGTTGAGAAAAAAAAACTGGTGAATTGAAACGAGGCCAGTGGGGAGGAAATCATCGACTAAAAACTAGTGAAAATCTCTCCTCCTGGAGTATTTTTTGTGGTAATAATAAAATACTTATCTAGGAAGAGAATAAAGCATTCGTCGATTTTTTGCTGAAATTAGGATTCTTGCTGGCTGAAGATGCTCCAGCTTGTTTTTATAAGAAAAGCTGTAAATCAAAATGTGAGAGTGGTCTATAAAAAGGTAAAGGCCCTTTCCGTATGGAGCCAGATTGTTGGAATATCATCTGGCCGGGGGAGAGCAAAAACTGAGTGTAATCCAGTAAGGACAGTAGGAAGTAGGGCACTAATTTGCGGAATAATTCTTTTGGCATTTGTGAAAGTTTGCTTTTTATTGCATGTAATTTTATCGTGTAAAAGCGACCAATAAATAAGTACATAGATAAGACCATCGCATCGTGGAGTCATCTTCTTCACAAAAACAGTGGGAGTTCATACAATGTCAATTGCAGCTCAGGGATTTTGCGAAGGAATGATCTCTCAAACGAACAGATTGACAATTGGTGCGTATGACAGGGGCACCATATAAAAAGCCGTTTTGTCTGTCTGTCTATGAAAAACCCGGGATATTATCTCAGAACTATTCTTGATCCACCTGGGTTTTGCCATCATTCAAGAAAACATATCTTGTTGAAAGGGCGAGCCATATCTTATACAACCGGAATGGAATTCGGAGAAAAAAAATGATAAGGTCGAAAATGAACCGTGAGTTAGATCTGCCATGAACAAATTTAACGCGTAGTTTAGCTTTCAGGCTGATTCATGAATTTCGCATACAGCTTTCCACGGAACCAGTTAGCACATCACATCCCAGCGGATGAAATCCACGTTTTTCCATCCCCTCCATTATCCTTGTGAAAATGGTAAACTATGAAACACGAGGCATATTTTTGTCTACGACGTGATCTCTCCAGAGAAAGTGAGAAGACAGAGTGACTCTGTAGAAAAAAGTGTAAAGGAAGTTATGAAACCGCTTTTATGAATAAGGAAAGCAATGACGCGGTCGACTCGAAAAATTTACATAATTTCATCTCCGCGAAGCCGAGATGCCAAGCAGGTTTCGCCGCTTCACTAAATAGAATAGCAGAAGAAAAGGGAAAAAGAAAAATACTATATTTCTACTTCATGTGCTACTGACAAAAAATATGTGAATTTAGTCATGCTATAGGAGAAGAATGAGACGAATTTCTCAGATGCAATTGTATTGGAGGCAGACTTGAAGAAATGTTTTTCTCCTTTTATTCAAGTTGGTTGCTTTTCCCTGGATGGATTCTCATGGACATAATACATTTGACATAATAATATAAAAAAAGCTTGTTCTGACTATATACCCATCTCTCTACCTTTTTGATATGATATGACCGATTTCATTATGCTATTTGTACTTGAGTGAATCCAACATTTTGCAGATGAAATGCAGTTCCTCCAAAGAAAAGAAACTGGGAATATTGGTTTCCTTGCGCTGTCTATGTAAATGAATACACTTCCAGCTAGCCATCCTCCCTGACAGAAAAAAGGGAAAGAGAAAGTTGCGCACGACAATTACCATTCTCCGGTATATTTTCCCTGTGTACTCAAATAGTATGAATTGGATTTCAATCAAGTTTACGGATCTTCGGCGAACGGAGAAAAGTTTTACAATCGGGAGTGAAAAGAGAGTGGGGAAAAAGTCAAGGAAAAAACTTTCTCCGGAGAATCATTGAAATTTGAGCACGTTGTTGTGGTTGGCTAGATCAGAATAGGGTAATGTTAGCCGATATACCACCACGCATGAAGGAAAGATGTCTAAAGTTATACCTGAATTTTCAACTTCCACCGTCATTTTATCTGTTATGTATAAACATAAAGGTACCTAGGTGGAAAGTAAATCTGGATCGTTACGTCCTCCCCTCCGACGGCCTTCATTCGATTCATGAAATAGCGTAATTGAATATATAAAAAGGCAGTCACGGGTACATTCATGCTTTAAAATACATCCAATTGTCTGCATGCTCTACTACAAAGAGGATTTCTAACGGTTGCTCTTCGGCTAATAAAAGAATGTTCTCACATGCCTTTGTTCTGACATGGGCACGTGCAAATATTTTGTAGCCGTAGCTGTTCATCTTGCCCAAGTGGGTGGTCCCGTTCGCCGTTGATTTCGATAAAACGCATTAAAGATCTGAAGATTGAACTTTTTTGTCTCTTCTTCAGCCTGCCCTTTACAAAAGAAACCCCACACATTACTATCAATAACCCAGTGAAAGGAAAAAAGAACTTTGTTAGAATTTGTTTCCATTGTGGAGTAGCCAGATAGAAAGAGCGGGACCATTTCACAAGGGAATGGGAAAGTTGAGAGAACAAAGTTCAAAAAAATAAAAATAAGACTGGTTCTCCAATCCAAACTCCAACAAGAAAAGAAAGGTGAAACGAAAATAGAAACAAAAAAAACTTGTTGGGCAAGAGGGGAACCTTTCTAAACATATCAGGAAAATCAAACCTTATTGAGAATATCACTCATTCCGGAACAACAAAATAGGACTTTTGATTTTCAACAATTCTACCAAAAGAAAGGGGGAGCAAGAAACTCGTCTTTTAAAATTAAATAAGAATAGGGGAATATATGTGGATTGAGTAATCCACCAGAAGCGCGGGCAACTCGTCTGGGGGTACAATTACAAAAGAATGGGATTCCCGAGAGGAAGAGATATAGGGAAACTTGTACACTATATTTTCCTCCTTCCAGCTACAATTTACTGGCTATTTATTTATTTGCGCGAATATACGCCGGAACTGGAGCCAGTTATATAGTAACCTTGTACATATTTATCCGTTTGAGGATTTTTTTCCTTTCTTCAAATGTTTAGCTCAAAACTCTCTAAGCATTCCAGAGTATTTGGAGAAAGCTGAGCAGGTGAAAGTACAGAAAGGTGGAATGGAAAAAAGAGAAAATTCTGTGATAATCCTAAAATATACTGGGGACCCCCTCCCAAGCAAATTTTTTGCTAATGTATGATGCATTTACTGCCAGAATCTACTTTGAACCCAGCAGCAGCACCACTTCATAAAAAATCAAGATTCTTGGATGAACTTTCTCCCTGATTATTCTTTGTTGCCGGCATGGGTAAGATTGAAGAGATATTCCAAAACTTGAACCGTGGCAGCCATAATGTAAAAAGTTTTAAAATGTTTTCTGCTTCTATTTTTGTACTTTTCCGGGAAGGAAAAAAGAAGAATTCAGCCGGAGTTGCTACATTCTATTCATCATCCCATAAAAAGTCAACGACTGGGGTAAAGTGAGAACTGACTTCTTTCTGCAAATGTCATGGACATTTTCAGTCCCTTTATTTTGCGAAACATAAGATATGAGATGTACAAAGCAAGTTCATGAACTGTCTACAGAAGAAAAAACGAGGACAGGTGTCTATTCCTGTACCCAGATTCACACATAAAATGGTTCAAAGTTCTGCTGTTTCGCATTAAGTAACTTTTTTTAACTTGGAAGGGAGAAACTTGCACATGACGATGTGACTTAATTTACATTATTTAAAGAAACTTACTTTTATTTACCCAAACTTCTGTTCTTCTAACTGTACTCATATCGATTATGGCAAAAAAAAAGTAAGCAGAGTACTTACGGAGAAAATGACAGGGCCTACATGCTGGTAAGTAAACAAGTACAGAAAACTGTTGGAAAAGTTTGCAATCTACAAAATATTTTCGCCAAATAATTTTGGGCTTTCATGTAGATTGACAAATGACAACCATCCAACGGTAGTAATCATCTTTTATGGCAAGCCAAAAAATATTGCAAATTGGCATTCATTGCCACTTCAACACCGAAACATTATGCAGATATGTAAGGGATGTTTACATGCTACCAAAAATATAAATTACCTGGGACGACATCGGCCGTTGTTGTTCCCCTCGAGGACGAAATTTGGCAGTTGATGAATGGCAAATGGAAGGCCCACAGCCAAAATATCCAAATCCAACCGAGTTTCATCATGTCAGCATTTACAGGAAATAATACTTCATAGGTGGTGGAATAATGTGTGGAGCAGTAGATTTCCCTATTCTCGTCGTAGCAAAGTCGATATATTTTGAAAAAAGTTGCCTATAAATTTATTTTACAGCGACACAGCAACTTCCAGAATAGCTTATCGTAATGTATGTTAATATTATGCAGAACATACTTTGAATTTCTAAATTTTAGTTTGTTTCGCATGCAGAAAACAGCAATACCGTCCTTTAGGGACACTTTTGATCTGAATCTTTTTTTACGTATTTACGCTGTAACTTTCTCCCTTTCTGCATATATGTCAGTTATATGTTGAGTAGTTCCAGTCAATAAAAAATCATGCTTCCGCTTTAGACTTCTTCACAGCAACAAGTCTCATCCTCCTCCCACTTTCACTCAAGTAGTGCTAAAATATCCTCCACCCGTTCAGCTTTCACCAGCACCAACCACCACCACCCACTAAAACTGTTTCTGGCATGGTTGGAGCATTGATAAGTACTTTCTCCAGTTTATGATACAATCAACAAAAATAAATCTCTATAACCTCCTTTCTATCCAAAACACTAACAAGTCTAATTCCAGAATCTTAAGATTCTGTTGGCTTTCCTGGAGAAGATAGCACGATTCCAGCCAACTTCCTGTGGCTCTTGCGGTTTCTTTTTTTGGAACAACGCAAACAAGTTCCTAATAATAAAGAAAATCACTTCACGGGCAGCAACCTTAAAATCTTGAGTGGTGGTGAGCAGCCAACTATTAAAATGAATGAACAGCTTCTTCCTCTCATTTACTAAGGACAGTGTTATACTAAACACTAAACAAGGTATAGTGTAGAAAAAGGGGCAACGAGCGTCTAATCCAGGACTAGACAAAAAGCTTTCCCTGTGGGATGTAACGATCCTTTTCTGTAAGTGAAACTAATGTAAATTGTATGTTAATTATTACGGATAAAAGCTACTCCATTTCACGAAAGGTTAGGCAAAAGAATCTCTTCCTGATATTTTCTTATGTTTGTGTGAACTAAACAACAGTAAACAAGAGAAAGGAAGGAAGTGCGATAATGAGAAAAAGTACAGATGAAATCCTTCGTGTACGAATTTAGTACTGATCCCTTTTGCTCCAAAGCGGAGAGTTGTTTGGAGTTAACAAACTTCTCAATTCTCCCTTTAAGAAAAACTTGTAGCGCGACGAGGGTAGCGAAAGAGCTGTGAAGTGTAAGAGTGCCGGTAGCAGTCTGAGAGAGAAAGTGGTTGGGATCTCGGAGATATTCAGTGGTGGTGGTGGCGAAGGAGGAAAGATTGGTGCTGGTGGTGAAATGAGAGTGTTTTGGTGGAGCTAGAGAAATGTGCGAAGACCAGAAACTACCTCAACTTGGTCGCTCGTTGCGTCTGTAATTTGAGAGCATAGCATAGCGTTCCAGTAGCTACTTCGAACGTCGATGCCACAGCATAGCAGTAGCAGATAGCGTATAATACAGCTCAAGTCTCTGTCATTTGAATGCTGCAATTTTTAATTGTCAATATTTCCTTCATATAAGATAAATAACTTTCTTTCGTTTTAATACGCGCAATCTATTGCTTATCAAATAACTTCACCGATGGCTTACAGACGTTGTTGTGTAACTGATAAATAAATAAAAGCACTTCAGCAATGTCATCGTCGTAAGATTCACGGTCAGCTCTAAAGTTTTATCTTACCTCATGGTCGGTTACCCCGCTCGCTCCCATCCTTTCAAAAAATCATTACAAATCTAATTATCTATTGTCCAAACATGCCTTAAGCCATTTTAATTCACGGTCAAGACAAAAGTATCTTCTCTCTAGTGTGCATCTACTTTGTCCTTTAGGCTAGATTACGTACCGAATTTCTAACTCCATGTCGATCGTCCACTTTCCTGATCCTTTGTAGTTTCCTTGCCTGGACAGCATCATCATCATTATTATTTCTTCTAAATGACCAATCCTTATTTAAGACCCTTTTGTTGCAATCCATACATTATCCAGTGAAAATGTGGACTTTCTCCTGCAATGATGCCCACTCTCACCTTTCTCTTATTTGTTTCCTTACCTTTCTTATGTGTAATACCTTTATTGGTCAGCTTCTCCTCTCAATTTTTTATGGAAAGTTCTACAGGATTCAGTATTTCTCTAACGAATTGATAGATCCGTCCAACGAAAGTTAACACATGGACTTAACAGAAGTATGTATGGAGAGCTCTTATACGTATGTTTTCCCCCAGAGGTCCACAGATAGTAACTTATTTCCAACGTGCATCCCTGAAGAGTATTTCTCTCGACCATGCCATGTTCTGCTCCTTTGGCTCACAGTTTCGAGCCTGCTAAGTCTAGGATAAATCTTTAATCTGTTGTTTGACCAAAAAAAAGTAGACAAGGGACAACAAACAAGGAGGAACATACGCTTATACGTGTACATTGTCTTAATTCTATGATAGTATCACATGCCGTGTTTTATTTAACACAACACTAACTCACAATTTTACCATTTTCCCTTTGGATCGCCTTCGTTAGTTGCTAATACTTGGGCTCTTCAGTATTCCAAGTTGTTTCTTTCACTCTTTCTCCACTTTCTCTTTTTTTTAACAGAAATGTTTTCCGGTTGAGGGTTTTCCTCCGTGCAGCTGGTATGTATATGGTTTAATGGAAGGCGTTCCAGAGCCACTTTAGAGGGTAGACAGCCTTCTCTTCTATTCATTGTCCAGAAAAGAATAAAGTTTTTTGTTGTGGTGTATCGTGAATGGATGAAGAGAAAACTGGTGGAATAAATAGTGCTCCTACCCTTCAAAAGTTAGTGTGTATTTTTGGGGTTTTCTTCTACGCATCATTATTAATCTCATGTAATTCAATTCACTTTGGTTGTTTCCTCTTTTGTCTCTGTTAAAATGCACATGAATGAAGGGGGCAGAGGCTGGTCATAGATGATCTTAAGATGACAATCTATAGATAAGATGAGATGAAGATGATCATCTATCATCTCATCTTTCATCTTGGTTACTTGGCTTTAGTCAATCATCTTCATCTATTCATCTTTTTTGCATTTAGTTTTAGCTTGTATCGAAATTTTCATCTACCAGAATACA
>JAQGAI010000818.1:0-17391 GCA_034696905.1 Lepidocyrtus violaceus
CGATCTTACATCTTCCCAATGCACCATCCCCCCACTGACAGAAACGCCAAATAACCAGTTAAATATTGCTATGGGTATTGTTTTGTCTTGCAGCGATGAGTGCTGCAACGGCTCATGTAGTAACGCTCACTTCGACGGATGAAGTGGACGCGGGTGCTGTGGGCGAAGCAGTTACAGCGATTTCATCGGGATTGCCTGAAGTTGCGAAGGATGTTCGAATGATTGCTGCGTTGATGGATGACAGTGGGGAGAACTTGATTGATGCAACGAGAAAGCTTTGCACTGCCTTCTCGGATCTCTTGACTGCTGCTGAGCCAGACACTAAAGAGGTAAAAAATTAATTATAGCGATCATATAAAGTGCATTATTTAAAGTTACATTCATAACTAGGAATTGCCATATTAAAACATTGAATTCATACAATCCACAGCCCCGACAAAATTTACTGAGCGCCGCTGGTCGGGTCGGCGATGCATCCAGGGTATTGCTGAATACAATCGGAGAAGGGGATGAAACCCAGGATATTTTACTGCAGTCCGCGAAGGCGGTCGCGAATTCCGCTGCCGCGTTGGTGGTTCAGGCTCGTAAATGTGCCGCAACAGTGGATAGTCAACAAGAAAGAGAAGAGATCATTTCCGCTGCCGCTCAAACGGCACTCTCTGCATCTGAATTAGTTGCATGTGCAAAAGTGGTTGCTCCTACGGTACGTTATACATTAAACTGTCGTCGCATTTTATTGTGGCAGCATCTGTTTCAGTTCCCTTTTTCATTTAACTGTCTCCTCGTCTTTTAGATTGGCACGGACAAGTGCAGAAACGAGCTTATGGGGGCGTGCAGAAAAGTTGCACAAGCTGTGGAGTCCGTCGTAACTGCGGTTAATCGATCAACTGAAGATAAACCGTTGAGAAATGATCTTCACAATGCTGCAAGAGATGTGTCAGAGTCTCTGAACAGACTTATGGATCAAATACGGTACGTTGTAGACTCACTTGTGTAAAGTGCAATTATTAAAACCGATTCCATCATAAAAATGGCATTCATTTGTGATTTGCATTTATAGACCACAATCAAGAGCTTCTGTGCATGGGGACCGGCAAGAAGAAGCTGTGGACACCATTCTTGTTGCAACCGACAGAATTATTACATCTCACGACTCTGGAGAAATGGTCCGACAAGCAAGGATTCTTGCCCAAGCAACGGCTCAACTCATTCAAGCAATCAAAGGTGAAGCTGAGCGAACTCCAGATTCCGATTTACAGCGGAAGTTAATCGCAGCAGCGAAAGTACTTGCGGAGGCTACATCCCGTCTTGTGGAAGCAGCGAAAGCTTGCGCATCAAATCCAAATCAACCTGATAACCAAGAGCTTCTGAAACAAGCTGCACAAGACCTCCGAGAAGCCACAAATGTTGCTGCTGGAGGAGCTGTACAGAGGAAGAATTTGCGCCGATTGGAATCCGCTTCCAAGAATGCCGCTTCCGCTGCTGCTCAAACAATTGCTGCAGCTCAAGCAGCTTCTCCTCACTGCAACAATGCCACAACAAGAGAAGCCATGTCATCCGATTGTCGTGCGGTTGCAGACACAATTCCACAACTCGTTAGCGCTGTCAAGTCTTCCTTACAAAGTGGGGATGAATCAGCTCAAGAAGCGTTGATTGATGCAACCGAGAAGTTCATAAGGCCCACCAATTCTCTCGTTTCTACCACAAAGACTTCAGTCAACTTTATCGAAGAGTCATCATCCGCTCGTCACTTGGCACAGTGTTCTCAAAAGCTGGCCGTGGAGCTGGTAGAACTGAGAACATCTTTGGATCGAATTAAGTCTGATTCTGGAATAGTTACCTACGCTTCAACTCAGCCAAGGAAACAATTGGATGCCGCTGCAGATCGAGTAAGAGAAGTGAAGGAAGAGGTTGTAGCATGTCGAAAGGCGGCTGCAAAGAACGAGTTGCGACCATTACCAGGCGATTCTGTGCAAACTTCAATCCAAAGGTATATTACAATAAAATATTAATTTGGATTTTTATTATTTTCTAAAGATTCAGAAATCGTTAACGTTTATTTCTCCTATTTTTTTAATTTTATTAGACTGACGTCCAGTGTTCGAAAAGTATCCACATGCACCGACCAACTCTCAAATTCTGTTATCGTGGCAGATGCTCCCGCAGCAATATCATCCGCTCAAGGATTGTCATCCGGCTTAACGGACCTAGTGTCTGCAGCAAGAGGTGTTGCATCTACAACTAATGACCCCCGAGTACTTATGGCTACCGAAGAAGTACTCGAAAGAAGCTGGACCCTTCTTAGAGAAAGCAGTGGCTGTATTAGCTCACATGAAAGTCCCAATGAAAAAGCTGTCACTTTAAATCCACTTGCAAAAGGTGTTCATAACGCGCTGGATAAGGTAACCGCGTCTATTCCTGGCCAAAAAGAAGTTGATGACGCGATAACCTCTATCAGCAACGCTTCCTTGATTTTAGAAGATGGAAGTGAAATGCTGAGAGGAGTTCCTGGCTCAAGAAATTACGGGTAAGTGTCAAATAGATAATTCATGCCAAAATTTCAAGATTACTTTACGTTTTTGCTTCGTCTTTATTGAGTTTATTGCAATGTTGCTTGATTATTAATTCTGCAATAGACAATTACAAGGAGAACTGCAGACCTTAGCCAATGAGGTGAATGACTCTTCCAAGGAAATCGTAAACTGCGCTTCCAATCCAACAAAACTCGGAAGTGAATCAAAATACTTTGGAAACAAAACCACAGACCTAATCAACGTTGGCTCGCAACTGGCTAGTCTACATGAAGAGATTGAAATCAGGGAGGAAATCATTATCACATTGAAGAATGTATCTACAGTCACTTCTAATCTATTGCATCAAGCCAAAGCTGTTTCAGCAAACCCACACGCTCCAAGCATGCGTAATCAGTTGAGTGCGGCAGCAAGGGCCGTCAGCGAGACTTTAAATCAACTTATCGACGCTTGCTCTTCTGCAGCACCAGGCCAAAAGGAATGTGACAACGCGGTTCGAAGAATCCAAGCTCTGAAGCCCCTCTTGGACAATCCCTGCGAACCTATCAACAATTCATCTTATTTTGATTGCCAACAAATTGTCGTTGAAAAATCGAAACTTCTGGGTAAGCTACACATAAATACCATCCTTTTTAACATCTGGATTTTAACAGCTACTCACGTTTTCGTTGATTTTATTTTGCAATAGTTTTGTTCGTCTTAATTACAGCTTCATATTTAATTGAAACTAAAGTAGCTGTCCAATATCCTAATTGGTTCACTTGAATAGATATTTTGCAATCAAAAAATTCTTTAACTTATGTGTTGTCCACTTGTAAAATATTTTACTTATGTTTTAACTTATGGTGACGGTGGGTTCTGGGTTATTTGTGTAGGTGATAGCATGACTGGGATAGCGAACTATGCGAAAGAAGGTCGGTTGGATCATTTTGGTGGGGCAGTACAATCTGCTGCTGATGCCATTTGTGGACTTGTAGAAAGCTCCGCCCAAGCTGCGTACTTACTGGCGGCTGCTGACCCAACTTCAGTAGCTGGACGTTCTGGATTAGTTGACATGCACACCATCAATCAATCTACACAGAGTATCAAGCAGGCTTGTCAGACCCTGTCGAACCCTAAAGTCTCCCACCCACTTGTCTTACAGTCAGCGACAACCATCGCGAAACATACATCGACCCTTTGCACTGTTTGTAGAGTGGCGTCCGAGAAAACAAATGACCCAACGGCAAGAAGGCAGTTCGTTCAGATGGCTAAGGATGTGGCAAATGCTACTGCTTCACTTGTCAAAGAAATTAAAGGTATGTTGTAATGTAATGGCTGATAATTAGTTGTTTAAAAGAAATTAAACATGAAAGCATTGCATATTTATAATGTACTTTTGTATATTACAGCCACAGACACTGACCACTCTGCTGAGAAGAAGGAGTCATGTCGAAGAGCCACCGATACACTTGTTCGTGCTGTAAATTCATTGGTTCAGTATGCCTCACAACCAGAGTTTGCATCTGTGCCTGCCAAAATAAGCGTGAAAGGAAGAGTGACACAAGAGCCGATTGTTTCCTCTGGCAGGAACGTCATTGAAGGTTCATGCAATATGCTTCAAGCTGCCAAATCCCTAGCTGTTAATCCAAAGGATCCTCCAACCTGGCAACAGCTTGCACAACACAGCAAACACGTTTCAGACTCCATCAAACGTTTAGTAACAGCTCTAAGGTAAGAAATACTATGCTTAGCCCGATTTTGTTTTGCATTGTACGGTGAAAGTTTAGAGAAAGCATAAAGAGAAAGAACGTTTCTATATTATGCATAATTTGTAATTTCATTAACAGAGAAAAGGCTCCGGGACAGAAGGAATGTGAAAATGCTGTACAGAAATTGAACGACTCCCTCAAGGAAGTAAACCAAGCTTCCTTGTCTGCAGTTTCTCAGAATCTAAACCAGAGAAGGGATAACACACTTCAAGGATTCGTACAAGCTGCAGAAAGTGCATTGCGAAATGCGGAGGAGCACGTGGAGCCGTTACGGCAAGCTGGAAAATCTGAAGCAGAAAACCTTGGCCATCAAGTCACGTCAATGGTCTCTCTTGTTGACGTACTTGTATCAAACATCATCGGAGCTTCATCCAACATTGTTGAAACCAAAGAACAGGTGAACCTTTTGGAGAGGACGAGGACGATTCTGGAAAGTTGCGTCCAATTCATCTGCGCTGCGAAAGAATGTGGAGGAAATCCAAAAGCGACCTCACTTCATCCTGAACTGGATTTGAGCGCACAATGTTTCCAAGAAGGATTGGACGATTTGAAATCATCCTTGGAAAGAATATCTTCTGGTGCTGGTAGTCTCGTGGCTTCCATCTCTGAATCAATTACCGCATCAATGGTGAAGCTTAATGGAGATCAACTGGACGCTGCCACGCCCGGAGCTACCGAAAGCTACGTTGACTACCAGTCTAGGATGGTTGCTGCTGCAAAGGAAATCGCTCGACTATCTCAAGAAATTGTGCTCAAATCCCAAATGGATGTTTCCCAACTGCCACAACTTTCTTCCGACGTGTCCCACCATTACAGCCAACTTGCAAATGATGCTCGAGGAGCGATTGCTACAACAATTTCTCCTGATGTGGGCGTACGAATCAGATGCGGCGTCCAGGAGCTGGGCCGGGCCTGTATCGACCTGGTTCGATGTGGAGGGAACGTCCAGTTTGCTAAAGGAGATCAGTTTGCGCACAGAGATCTATCGGACGCCAACCGTATGGTTTCCGAAAAGGTTTCCGAAATCCTTGCTGCACTTCAAGCAGGTTCAAGAGGAACTCAGGCTTGCATCAACGCTGCATCTACCGTTTCCGGAATTATCGGAGATTTGGATACCACCATCATGTTTGCTACTGCTGGAACTCTTCATGCGGAAGGAGATGAAACTTTCGCTGACCACCGGGAAAATATCTTGAAAACTGCCAAAGCCTTAGTGGAGGACACAAAAACATTGGTTGCCGGTAATGCTTCAGCTTTAAATGCCATCTTTCTCCATCTAATTTATTTTTGTGCTTTTAATACTTTATGCCATTATTTCCATATGTCTATGATATTCCAGGAGCTGCCTCAACTCAAGAACAGTTAGCGTCCGCCGCGCAAAACGCAGTAGCCACAATAGTCCAACTGGCTGAAGCAGTCAAGTTCGGAGCCGCGAGCTTAGGTTCCAACAATCCGGAGTCACAGGTGATGTTGATTAATGCTGTGAGAGATGTGGCTGGAGCGTTGTATGACTTGATTCACGCGACAAAATCTGCCGCTGGCAAAGGACCTAATGACCCATCCATGCTGACCCTTAAGGAATCTGCAAAGGTAATTGCAGATCTTTCTAACAACGCTAAAAAATCACCTTCCATTTATAGTTTTTATGCACTTAACCTAATACTTCAAAATTATAGACTAGCTTTGCATCTCACATTCATTTACCGCCTTCCTTACACAAAATTAAAGTTCATATTGAAATTTTAATGAACTTAATCCGTGAACCCTTCATTAATTAATATCACTAATAATATTACATAGTACTTTCCCCTTTACTTTACCAACTTCAGTCATAAATTACGAAAGCAAAATATCCATCCTTTCAGTGCACGCACTCAACTTTTTGAAGCATGAACCAGAAATCGCTCTCTACACACATGTTTTTCAAATATGTCAACGGAGTAATCAGGTCATAATAATTCTTCAGCCACTGGAAATCAAAAAAATAATTCAAACTTTTCATACAATTTTTTGAATCTCTTGTATACTATTATGGGTATACTTATATAAAAATATGTAATGTGGAAAGCAGAAGGAAGACAGACACTCACGGCCTTCCTCATCTGTCGCTGGACGTTTGCATTTCATGAATGAGATGCTTGAGGTGTCCATGATGCACACGGACGATGATGATTGGGTTACCTCTCAAGATGAGGACGAACTTATTCAACAGCTCTGTGCTATTGATGCTACGGACTCTGGCAACTGAGATTATTGCATAAAACACATGCACTTCACATTGTTGGCACTGCCAAATCAAATCATACATATCGTTAACTAATTATTTAAAAAATAATACAGCGAAAAATACTGTTAAAAATGTACATATCATTTTTTTTCTTTACTCGGGAGGAGAGGCAGTTTAAAAAGGAATTGTGTTGTTACTGTCTTCATGTGACTTTCTCTCTAGTGCTTTCTTTACAAACATATCAGCTTTCTGTGTAGGCAGGTAGTACGGTCACTTTTAAACTTAATTGTTAGCATTCTTTCATAGCAGGAAACAGAGAATTGGGAATTAATGTCATTATTGTCAAGTGTTAATCTTGTAAAAATCAGTCAATTTGGCTTTTATGATGAAAGTAAATTTTATGCAATACATATTCAAATAAGCTTATCTTTATTTCAATCAAATCATATACTTTATTTTCGCCGATCTTGACCAGGGACACGGAAGGTAAGAACTTGCCTTCAATTTTTCGTTTTGTTGGGTTTGCAGTGTACGAAAAGAGTAGGTTTTTTTAATTATACAACACTTTAATTAATGCTGTACTTAATATCTTTTATTGAAAGAAAGCAGAATTGAAATGATTGTTAGCTATTCCGTGATGTGATTAATACTACTTTTTATAAATGTCTGTCATGCGGATTTGCATTTGATAGTTTCTCAAAAACTCATATAATAATACTGCACAACACCGTTTCTGACCGTATATATGTGGTAGGAGAAAGTAATCTTATCTATATTTTTGAGAGTGTTGATGTTGTGGAGTCCGTGGCATAATTTCACATGGTTCTTCTAAAAAACAAAATGCTGTATATAAAGTAGTGCTGGGATGGATATGTTGTTTTTACTGTTGTTCAAGTAGTAGAGGAATTGGCTTTCACTTTTATTATGTTAATCGTTCACCCCTTATATTAGTGTCTTTCATTGGAAGAACACGAATAACTTTACTAATTCCATATTGCTCGCATTTGTTGTAGTCTTTGTGAGGAACCAGCATGAACACGAACTATTTGTGTCGGCACAAGCGTGAGCTACGACAACACGTTAAAGTTTTGCAGATTAGTTGCACCTAGGTATTTGTAACTTGGTAGAGTAGGCGTATGATTGATTGAGTTTTCCTGAATATTTCATACCTTTATGTCGATTGAAGTTGATTGTGTTAATGTGTTACTTTCACTTGAATCGGAATACATTGATATGAAAAATGAATTCTGTCTTTCCAGATAATGGTTACAAACGTGACATCCCTTCTGAAAACGGTAAAATCCGTGGAGGATGAGCACACCCGAGGAACCCGCGCGTTGGAAGCGACAATTGAAGCGATCGCCCAAGAGATCAGGGCTTTCGACTCACCCGAAGTACCTAAAGGCCGTCATGTAACGCCAGAAGAGCTTGTACGGCTGACCAAGCCTGTGACATCAGCAACGGCAAAGGCCGTGGCTGCCGGAACTAGCTGTAGACAGGACGATGTCATCGTTGCTGCAAACGTGGGAAGGAAGGCTATTTCAGATTTACTGACTGGGTGCAAACCTGCCGCCTACGCTGTGGAAGGGGAATTAAGGGACAGGGGCCTTGCTGCCGGACGCCAGGTAGCTGTGAACTACAGGGAACTGTTGCGTTACGTCCTCCATGCCGTGATCCATCCTGGGTCGGAAATCAAACCTCAACTGACACAGTGCTCTAGGGAGATCGCTCAATCTGTTACTGAGTTGGTGGCCGTAGGCCAATTGATGAAAGGTATGTACATAACATTGTGCTTTCACTGATTGGGCTGAACCGTTTTATTTTTATTTTTGCATGGATGACCAAACAGCGTCAATGAAAGTCAAATGCCTGCCTTATGATTGTGCATTGCCATACTCCAAAAAACCGTTACTGTCCAGACGACACCAGGGAAGTGCGAGTGTAGTGTAAATATTATAACTTGCTAGAAGAACTATTATATTTTTTGTATCGATTTCAAAGGCGAAATCCTGATGCCAGACATCACAACGGAATATAGAGAGATGCGTATAATTAGCTTGATTGAATGAAATGAAGAAAACCCTGCACAGCTATAGTATGTATATTTTATATGTAAACCCATGTATGAACAAAATCAATTTTTTTTTACCCAACTCAACACAAAAATGCTTTGTTTCTCCCAGAATGTTTGTTTATATGTTGCGTATTTTTTACACTGATTTTATCCCTACAGCCATTTTAAAAGCTTGCACTTCTTGTAAGTTACCTACCTACTCTTAGTAGCTGACTCAAAAATACTCTCGAACTCGACAATCAAATCATCAGAAATGACCGATGAAATGAAGAAAAATAACAAAACGTTATAAAACAACTTAAGACTTTAAAAAGTTAAGTTGATAACTCAAAAGTTTTGGATTAGTAGACTAGTTACATATAAATTTATAACAGTAACGGACTCTAATTCAGATTGAAAAAAAGTTAACCCATCATAATTCGTATTTTGTTTTTATTTTTGTGTTCTGCCAAAAACAAATTATATACACACTGAGAAAAAATAATGAATGACATATTTAATCCTAATGTTTGTTTCTTGTTTGTTTTCCCCTACTACTACTTTCTCCACAAAACACAACAAAAAACTTGTAAAAACAATAGTTGTTCACAACCAGTTATCAGCAAACCCATTGCTTGGTCACGCAGTCCGTTCTCACATGCACACGACCCAAGAAGGTTCGTTTTTTCTAATAAAAAAGTGTTTTTTTTTAGATGAATCTGATTTCTTTCTAGTAAATTTCCAATGTTTAGTTTGATCTGAAAAGATTCTGATTAACAAAAACCTGTCTGTTGAATGAGTTTTAATTTTCTAATTTTTTCAGTTTTGTAGTAATAGTTTTGAATTCTAGTTAGTGAGTAACAAAACAATCCGTCTTTCGTGAAATATTCCATATAAATAATCCAATAATGACCAAATCATAAGTAAATTTTCTCTCACTAAAATTATATTTAGTACGTATGTAAATATCGTAGGTCGTACCGTAACGTAGCATGAATCTAATTGTCTTTTGAACTAACTAATACAAAAGTTATGTATTGGTAGGTAATTTTGACCTGTACAAAAATAACGGTATTCTATATAATTTAAGTAAGTTTAAGAAGAGTTTTTGGTATTTTTTTGTAGGTAAAAGGTAATGCATGTTGCATGTTATATGCAGCTCTCGCTTTCCTAACGCTTTTTAGGGGTTCCTCTTTTTTCCTCCTATTTTTGACATGAAACATGCCGGGAACGGGATTTTGTAAAGGATCTATTTTTGTATTATCAATATATATTCAAGGTTGACCTAAGGAAGTCTTTTGGTGTCTTCATTCTTGTAGCCGTAGTTGATATTTAAACATGTTCATAGATATTGAAATAACTATTACGAGTTCTTATTGATATTCTCTGCTTTTGGTACATGGTCCGCTATAGAGTATGAAACATAAGTAGGAGAGGATGTTTGTCTAGGGAAAGTTGAATTAATGAAAAATTTGCATTGTTCCAGGAAATGAATTCGAGGATCCGGACGACCCCACCGTTATTGCGGAGAATGAATTGCTTGGGGCTGCGAACAGCATTGATGCTGCGGCGAAAAAGCTGGAGAAGCTGAGACCACGACGATCGGTTAAGGTACTTTCTTTTATTTGTATTTGCTTTTCTGCTTTCACTTTTCTAGGAATGGTGCCATCCCCAGCCAACTAGCTATCGGGCAAGTATTTCCAGCTCACTCCCACTCCTCACGCAGTAAAAGTTGATGATCGTGGCTTGCGGAGTTCAAAATTCTTTGTCTGTAAGATATGTTTGATATTCTTGGTTGTATTATAATTTGCTCAACCAGAAGTCAAACATATTATACAGCTGGAGAATGTCTCATCCCGGAGGATTTCAGACGATTGTGGAGGGAGGAAGAAAATATTCAGCAGCAGCATGCTTTTCGTTTTGATAATAGAAAGTAAATGGAGGAGTTTTGATTTAAATATATTGTTTGTATGATTTACAGGAGGCGGACGAAAACCTGAACTTTGACGAGATGATTTTGGAAGCAGCAAAAAGTATTGCTGCTGCAACATCTGCTCTTGTTAAAGCCGCTTCTGCAGCGCAAAGGGAACTCGTAGACACTGGCCGTGTCAGCAAGAAGCCCTCAACGGACTCGGACGAAGGTCAATGGTCAGAGGGTCTAGTCTCTGCTGCTCAAATGGTTGCCGCCGCCACTCACAGTTTGGTGGAAGCTGCGAACTCTTTGGTTCAAGGGCATGCGACTGAAGAAAAGTTAATATCCGCTGCGAAGCAAGTGGCATCCTCCACTGCTCAGTTGCTGGTGGCATGCAAAGTGAAAGCATCGCCAGATAGTGACGCTACTCGACGGCTTCAAGTAAGGCTAATAAACATGTCGTACTTACGAGTTGACTAAAAAGCCATTTCAAAGCAGAAATTAATAATCAATTTTATTATTAGGCTGCCGGAAACGCTGTTAAACGGGCAACAGATAACCTGGTGAAAGCTGCTCAACAAGCTCTTGCTCAGGAAGAGGAACGCCAATTAGTCCTCAATAAGCGAATGGTAGGAAGTATGGCCCAAGAAATTAATGCCCGATCGGACGTGTTGAAAATCGAGAGACAGTTGGAGGAAGCCAGGTCGAAGTTAGCAGCAATTAGAAAAGCGAAATACCAAGAGAAAACAGGAGGATTAGCTGGTTTCACTGATGAGTCCGATGTAGACATTGACACACATGAAACGTCTAGGTAAATGACAAATGTTTAAAATTAAGATTTGTTCATATCTTTTATGTTGGAATTGTGTTTAGCAGATTTGTTTATATTTTAATTTTAATTCATTATTTCAGATTGGATTCATTGCTTGAGTCATCTGCGGAAAGAATATCAAGCGCAGCCAATTCATTCAGTATAATGCGTCAACAACAGCTCCAGCAGCAGCAACAACAACAATCTAGTTACCCCACCACATCTACTCCACTTAAGCCAGCAGTTTCTCCAAAGCCAACAGCCGCTGCGATAGCAGAACGCGACCGGAAGATGAACAATTCCTCTCCTTCTTACAGTACTGTATCAAATGACTCTTCAATTAGTTACAATTATCCAAGTCAGTATCAGCACTCAATACCAACCCCACCACCACCACAACGATCATTTCAAACAGTGAGTCAACACTCTACATTTAAACCTCAAGTTAGTTCAACAAATGGCACCAGCGGTCAGTATCCACCGCCACCACCTCCTCCTGTTCATCACGATGAAGACTTATATGCCAGACCACGGCATCCTGATCAGTATTATACTGCATCATCTGCCACGTCTACTCCAACACCCACAACACCGAAGAAGCCCTTCATGAAACCATCAGAGTTTTACACTGAGGCACAAAGAAGCCCCAGCGTAACACAGTCCCTTCAGCAACAACAGCAAACAACGACATCCTCAGGCTTCACACCACCAAAGGGTGGATACCAAGTGCTTCCAACATCGTTTGGAAAGACGTTCGGCAAAACTCAGCAGGAAGGTGGATCCACCTTCGAAGAACAGTACAGTCATTATGACTCAGGTCCCGTTCGCAACGAACAAGTATTTGAAACCCGAGGGGCAGACGGTAGCATCTCCCTAAGAAGAATATTCACCTCCCAACAACAATCTTCCAGCTCATCTAGTGTAGTAGCCAGCTCAAAAAGTTTTTTCCAACAGAAAGAAGGGTCAAGCCAATAAAAGCTGCGTAATCAACAAATATTTTTAACAAACTATCCAAAACGGGTTCTACTGATATGTGTCGTTTCCGGCTACTTTCATATTTGTTCACAAAATTAAGACATAAAGGATAACGGGTGGCCGTCAACAGTTTGGCTGAGCAAAAAGAGAATTAGTCGTAGAAAATTGGTATTATTTTGACAAGTTCAAAAAACATCTGCAAACAATCAGAATTATATGTGAATGTTACATGTACAGACAGTATGCATGCATGCCGAGATAGTATGATGGTGACCTCGAGATTTTTAACTTAAAGTTACTATTCTATTCTGTATGACAATTAGGGACTAATTAAAATACTAGTTAGGTAAGCTAAGCATAACATTGTCTTCCATGTTGTACAGTAGAATTGTGTCTTTGGAATTAAAAAACCTTATATGAGAAAAGTCAACTCATTCTTTTCCTGTTTACAACAATATATTGCCTAAGTATAATAAATATACAGAAAAAAGGTACAGAGTATTTAGTGAGGGTCAAGTGACACTGTACTGCCCGCTTAGGATCGTTCAAAATATATAACGCATTGCTTTAGTCAAAAAGTCATACATTTTAATTATTATTCAATAGGTGAACAAGCGAACAAACTATTGCATGCCTGCATTTAAATTATTGCTTGTTGTAACTATTGTTAAAAACCTAACCATTCTCCTACACCATTGTTATTTCTTGCTCTAAATAATATTGTAATTTTTAATACTTGTTAAAAAATATAGCTTGTGTATAGTCATTATTATTATTATTATAAATCAGTTCAACTTATATAATTGCTCTAAAAAGGATACTTCCCTAACAAAATGATGCAATGCAAATGGCAAAGCTGTTGACAAATATTTGAAGCGTACGTTGGGTTAATTTAATTAATGCATATTTTATTTGTAATTATCAGTTATTCATGGGTAGGCTTTGTGTAATATTAAATTGTAATAATTTAATTATAATTTTTACTAGTTAGAGCATTAATAGTCACGAAATTAATTATTATTTAGTTTTATTTAATCTTGTACATTGTATAAGAAGTTACTTGCTGTATTAATATGATTATTCCTGTGTGTAGGTTAACGTAACTTGTTACACTACTGTTAGAGCATAACTATTGAGTTGTCATTTCATTCACAAACTTTTCCGTAAAAAAAAGTTGATGTGACGAAAGGTGCAACTCAATTTGTGCCATACAATGAAGCCATATCAGCCTGTCCAAAAAAAAGCATGAACAAAAGGATCAAGTTTCAAAGCCTGTCCTCTACAATTAAAAACTACACTTTTTCAAAGCACAATTTTATAAGTTTAAATAGTAGATGATGACAAGCCAAGTGGTGATAAGTAAAACTAGGGAACTCGAAACTTTCTAAAATACATAAAAGCTGTTGTGTGTATTGTATAGCTAGCTATATTAGAAGAGATGTACTTTTCTAGGGTATTTTGTTCGAAATCCGAGGTAAAAAGAAACTTTTTTAACAAGAACCACACGGTACTTACCCTCAAATTAGCTGATTTTCAAGTACTTCCGGCTCCAGCACCTTTTTTTTAGTTCTAGAGGTGGATAGGTTGGATTATAAATGCGAACTTGCTATGGCGAAATTATTCAAAAAGGTGCAACCATAATTGAATGAATTGAATTATTATTTTGTAAAAAAAATCTTTTGTGCAATGCAAAAAAAACCTTCTTGCGATATACTAAATCCTACCAAGTATGCTTTCGGTGCTCACAGATTACTATTTGGAAAGAAAGCGGAAAACAAAATTGTATGCTCGTGTTATAAATTTACTGTTGTAAGGATGAATTTCGTTTTCTAATATTCCAAACTAATTCCAATTTTACTTGTTATTATTATACAACATTTTGTAAACATTAAAAAAATGTTATACCCGAACAGGAAACCCGATCCATAAAAAAACTAATTTTTAAACGATATTTAATAAAAAAAAAATTGAGTGCCCAAACAAACAAACCAGTTGAAAAAATTGTGCATTGCAACGCAACTCTAGTGTGTTATGACAGTTGTACGAAAATGTGTGCCTAATAAAACTTTCTCTTCGAAAAAAAGGAAAAAAATGTTAACTAGATTTATAATACATAATTAAAATTACCACATAGTCCAGTCCGTCAATTTTTAGCTTCGATAACGCTAAAAACACATTCTTCAAGGTATTTTATTTAGAAACTCGATTGATTGAACAACATTAATATAAAATATGTAGTAGAGAGATGAGATATCTGTAAAAAATGAAAATAACAAGACCGAAAAGAATTTTTTGAAAAGAAACAATTGTAAAAATTCGCTACTTTACTTACAATACCGTACTACCTATAAAACTGCTGTCTTAAAAGAAAGAAAAAAATATATATTATTGTTGTAGGCTAAATTAAGGTATGAGTAGTTAGTTAGTTTAGTTTATGTAATAAATATATATATATATATATATTCTTAGATGAAACGTATAAGTTATGTTTGAGTAAGAAACAATGCTTAGCAAACAGACACCAAGAATGCAATCATATTAAGAAGACTTTCACTGTTTTGCCTCTGTCATGTCATTGATACATTTAAAGAAAGAAAAAAAAGAAAATGACATGTGAACTAACTAAACCTATGAAAAAAAAACTCCTCCTACTACAACAATTACAGTGTTTCAAGAATTTTTAATGATAAAAACAAAAAAAAACCGAAGATTGATGTCTTGTTGACCATACTACAAAAATGTTATATTATATTATTGCCTATATTCTATGATATAGAAATATATATATATTTAAAGTTGATATTTCTCACTCAGTACAGTATAACTACGAAAAAAATGATTATAATATACTTCTATTATATATATTAAAACTGTTATTTCTTTTTAGCTGTAGAAAAAACAATCTAACTTTTAAAGATAATAAAACACAGCTTTGATCTTAATACAAAAATGGTTTGGAGATTTACAGTCATTTTTTTTCATTCCATTTCATATCGTTCTAGAGAAAGAGGTTTCGGGTTTTTATTGTGTAAAAGGTGATTAGTTTTCTTATGATTGTGCTTGATTGAATTAATTATCATCTTTATCGGGAAATTCACAAGTATACGGACTCATTGCTCGTGACGATCAGTTTGAGAACGGGATCTGGCTCTGGATTATCCACTACAAGTTCGGTTGAAGAGGAGGCTGGATTTACGCTCGCGCTTCCACCGATAGCTGCGGTGTCGCTATTCACGGAGTACTTTTTGTGGGAGTAGTGGGGATTCCCGTCCAGTTCTGGCGAGCCTCTTACAGCCCAGAGATCCGGGACGGAGCTAAACTTTTGTCTTTGTTGTTGAGAGGAGGATGAGGATGCGGATGATTTGGATTGCCCTCCGAAGTAAGCTATAGGTTTGAGTAAGTAGTTGTCTTGTTGGCTGTCGTTAGTGCCGGTTGGGCCAAGGTCTCCGAACTCCATGGGATAATTGTAGTAGTAGTTGACCATACTCTCCTTCCTGCTGTTGGAGCTGCTGTTGCTGTTTTCTGTTGGTTTTATGAAGCCCGTGAGATATGACCATGGATTCTTGAAGGCTGAGAAAATACTTGATCTTTTACTTGCAGTCCCACTTACGCTACTTCCTTTCCGTGAGGAGGGAAGTTTCCCCAGGGTGATGTTGTTGCAGCTGGTGGTGGAGGAGTTGGCACTTGACACCCCACTTATTCCCATCATTTCATTGTCCATGTTGTTGTAACCCACATCCTCATCATCTCCCCATTGAATTATTGTCGGCGGAGCTGGGGTGGCGGCGGTGGCTGCTTTGGTATTCCCCCAACTAGCTCTAGCTCGGCTAATGATACTTAAACCTTTTTGGGGATTAATGGATTCTCGGCGTTCGGAAGGGCTGGAGGAGTCACCTTGCAGGCCAGGTTCTGACTTGAAGCGGTAGTTCTTTGCAATTAGTCCATTTGTTGGTAGGCCTAAGTATCGACTGTTTGGCCAGCTTGACCTGGGAGCAGAGCTGTGGGAGGATGGGGGCGTGCCGCTATTTTGATTTGGGGAATCCCTGGTAATCCCGAGCGTAGGTGGGTTCGTGGCGTTGCTATTTTTGAAGTTGAATAAGGATATGGGGACGATGAAACGGGGGCCGTGGAGGTACACTGTGTAAATCTCGCTGGTTGAGTCATCCTCATCGGAGGAAGTTTCTTCTTCACCATCTTCCACTCCGGTGGCGGATGTGCCGGCTTCTGCTCCAGACTTTCTTTTCCCTTTCTGTTCAAATTATAAAGACAACTCAAATTAGAAAGACATTAATTGCTCAAGAGTTGTATAAAAACAAGATTAGGATATTATTGACAGTGAGTGAGTTATGCTGGATGCAATATTAACTAGGCGGGGCATCATGAGATGATCCGGCCCTGTTGACATTCATTCAGCATTGACAATATAATGTTCTTGCAAATAATTACATGCAAATTAGCTTGCAATACATAGTTTAGATCCATTATGAACCTTCCCTATTTTGAGATGGAAGATTGTTCAGCTTCTTTTCATCTCCCTGCTTTGCCAGCGCTGATGCCTGGCTGGGATGAGCAACGACCCCTCATTCTTCGTTTGTTACCGGAACTAAGGAATGGAATGGGGTATTCCCTTACAGCATTTTTTGGGTCATTCCCAGCTATATTTAGACAGATGTGGGAAACGATAACACTACCTATGTTTAATGAGAAATATGATAACTTTCTCCAACCTTATTTGAACAGGAATTTAATATACCTACCACCAATAAAATCCTTTGTAAACTTAACCGATCGTTAGTAAAAATAGGTGAATAAATAATGTTGGTATTGTATGACAAGCCCATTTTACGAGGAAGTGAAAGCATGTAATAATTTGTTCCTACGCTGTCATTACATTTGTTTCGATCGCCTTCCAAGAAAAGAGAAATCCGAGCCCGAAAATGAAACCCGAGAAAGTTGACTGTTCTACGAAATAAGATGCAAACGTTAAAGGGAAATGTGGACCACCAATTAAACGTTCGGTAAAGTCAATAGAAATAAAAGCGTAACTTGATATTTTTATGATATCGTGATCCTGCCATTTCCCATTGATGGGGGAAATTCCTTTTGATATCAATATCAGTACTGCCGTAGG
>JAQGAI010000819.1:0-17390 GCA_034696905.1 Lepidocyrtus violaceus
CCCATTTTCTCAACATTTTCCCGTCATGTACTAAATAACAACTTTTTTTTTATATATAAAGAAGTACTATAAAATGACTAGAAACTAGAATTACACATTATGATGATGATGATAACTGGATTATAGCCCCCGTTGTTTAGTTCTAAATGGCGCTATTGATTTTTGAAAAAGTCATGGCCGTCCTACGTGGTCGGATGAGAATTATTAGTTTCATTCAAGTTGGAGCAGCAGCCACTTACAAGTAGCATGGTTGAAAGTGACAATGGCGCTGTCTTATGAAGTTGATGAGGGTACATTCATTCCTTTCAACTTTGTAAAAGGCATTCAGCGGAGGTCTTTTCTAAAACGAAGAGTTTTTAGCAAAAGTGTGCTCATCATCCTCCTCCTCCTCTGATTTCACCGTTGATGTGATGAATGTCAGAGGATGTCTCTTTGTGAACTAAAAGGCTTACTCTGCTGCTTCTCCCACCACTCCCTCCACTGCATATGTAATTTGGGAAGGAAGCAGACATCTTTGTATGCACAGAGGAATCCGCGGAAGAAATGATGACAATGCTCCTCTTTTGTTCCTCCAACTTCGTTGCTTAACGGGAGAGAAGGCAATCGGTTCGGCAGTTTCTGTTCGGTTGTAAGTGAGAGGAAAAGGGAAGGAGACGGGAAGAGGCTTTTATTTGGGAAGATCTTAACAGCTCTTCAAAGGAATATATACCATGCCATATTTGTTGGAATAAAAGCTCAGTTCCCATTTTAAATTGTGTAATATAGTACTTTTATGCACAGAAATAATTATATGGGCTTTGGCTCATATTTAAAAACTTTTTTAGTGCGGATTCCTACCTCAGCACAACCCTGACCTTCTTTTTGAGTTAAACTACTACGACAATTACTAGTCAAGGAAAGGCAAAAGGGCATGGGCACGACCACTTAAAACGTGCATGGGAGGGGTGAAGGAAGACTATAAAGCAACGGAATTTTTTGATGAGCTCTTCATATTATTTTTTGCCAAAAAGAATTTGTCATTAATTCACACCCTCCCCCTTTCCCAATTCATTCATGCATTCGAAGAACCTTTCGTGTTTGGGAGAGACATGTGATGATCCCATTATCATTCTGTGAATGGCAACGAATGTCATGAAAATATTCACTGGAGTTGATGACTATTCATTATCCGCATTCATTATTCAGTCATAGTTAATTTTTTTCTTCCTATTTCCAAAAATTTGCGAACTGAAATGACAGGGGTGAGTATGGGCTTTGATATAAAAAAAACGTGCTTGGGTAAGCTGTGGCTGTAAATAATTAAAAACGCTGACATACCTCACCATACACTGATGTGTGAGTATGCGATTGACATATCGACAATCCGACCTGCCGTTCAGAATACAAACTTTCACCAAAGTGTTTTTTTTTTGCATTGAGCATTCCAGTCCCCATCTAACTAGAAACGGTGATCGATATCATGCATAAATTATAATAAAACCAGAGGCTGTCTACCCGTTTTAGTTTACTTGCGTAACACTCACGCATTATTACAATATTGCTCCGCGTAAAGGGGGGACGTGGATTTATCGACAAAAGAAGGAAATGGGGAAATCCGCTCAAGTAGTTGCTCCACTTTTTTCTCCACTATCTATCTACTCTTCCGTGAAAAGTGACTAGCGACAACATGATGAGGACTTTTAATAGAAAGAAGGATCATGTAAACTTTCCAGCTCGGTGAAATGCTCAAGTAGTCTTGAAAAAAGCAAGTTGATATGTTGCCCTTCTATACATATTTATATTGTAAGGAGCTACTAGGAACCTACCTATACTATATATGGGGCGAACGGAGTAGGATTAGAATTTCTGATTTCCTCTTCCACGAAGACAAAGCATGGTTTCCTTTTCATTCCTATCTTCCAAATCGCTCATTGAAATGAAAGAAATATATTTTTTTGAAAAACAAAATCAATATGATAAGTATATTTTGCGTGTGGATTTTCCTTCCTGTCCTGAATAGATAACGATTGCTCATTTAGGTCACCCAATTCCATGTAGTTATCTGTCTCAATGTTTGGTGGAAAACTTTGTTATTAAAGAAACTTACATTGTTCTTACCATCACAATGATGGAAACTATATTCAACATGTTTTAATTTAATAGAGCCAACTCCAGAAATTGGTTATGTCCGTAGTTTTCTTTGGCTGAGCTGATGACTGATAATGAGAGCCCGTTCGTGTACGAAATTACTTTTCAGCTAAAAGGTCAACCCTGGTCAGCTCCGCCGTTTTTTTTGTGTGACGTCAAGACTAAAGCTGTCACATCGCAAGGCATAAGTAGGGGGAGATTATTGTGGCGAAAACTTGTGTCTGAGTTGGATTGAGAAAGACTTTTGATAGTTACCTGCCTATATTTGTATATACGTACTAATGCAGCTGGCTACCTTTGCCTTTCTCCTTCCAGCCAAAGGTTCCGTTAAGATCCAGCCTCCAGTTGTGAAACTCTCCTCCCGGTATAATACTAGTTCCCCAGATCAGTTGGGAGGGAGGAAGGTGATTCGTCTATGTCTGTCTCGAGTATTATTGCTTAACTTTTACTCTTCCCATTCTAGGTTAAGTTTATGCTCCACATTCGTACATTTATGCATGGGGGGCCACGTTGTGCTGGATTCCCTTACGAAAGTAATTACCGTTTCGTTCATGTTCCTCCCAGAAATTAAGTTGTATGAAGATAAATATTGGCGGTGCTCGGGAGAAGCTTCCCTTCATAATAGGAATTACATTCTTTCGTATAATGCTGACTATGTCTCCGTGGAAAATACTGTAATAATAATTGTATTTTACAGAGCCTCCCCCTTACCCTATCGAAAATCATAGGTTAATTGTGTGTTATCTCTCAAGCCTAAACTCTTGCTAAACTATACTTAATTTAATAAAATCATTATGATTTATAACCCTGCCATATAAAACAATGCCTTTCCCAAACTTCCCAATCTGCGGGAGGAGACGGCTGAAAGCATGAAGGATGAATTGAAAGTGTCAGAATAAAAAGTAGTTTTTATTATTTATGCACAAGGAAACTTCACATGTCGGGAAAGATCATTCTGTGGAGGATGGAGGAACGGCTTTGACTACGACGGGAAAAGCAGAGCAGACACGAAAGCACTCCTTCCCATGTCTAATCTTCTCTCATCGTCATCATCATTCTCATTGCAGATGCTGAATTGAAGCTGGGTAGGATTGTCTGCGGGAAAAATTTGGAATTCACTTTTTACTTTGCATTTCCTCTGCACTTATAAAAATGAAAAGCTTCCGACGGTGAGCATTCCAATGATTTAAGGGGGGAAAAGATATGAACAGGAGTGATAAAAAGTTCTCTCTCTCTCTCCCACTCGAATAAAGCAAATATTTCAACTGTTTGAGAGTATAACTCGACCATCCAAAGAAAATTAAGATGGAAGACAAGAGCTCTGAAATATTTTCCTTCCTTTATTCTCTCTATCCCTTAAACAGTTTCTCCGTGAGTTGGGCCATGCGATGTTTGTCTTCCCACCGAAGTTAAGTGTGAGCTGGGTAGGTAGGTACAGTGCGAAGAAGAAAGAGAACGAAGGAACGAACGGCAATCCATTTTCAGCTCCTGTCTCTATTGTCGAGCATGTTGTATTAGGGAGAGGGAAGACAAGGGAATCCTTCCCCGACAATAATTTTTCACATCCCACATAAGCACACGTACAGACTAGACTGGGGAGAAAGGACTTTGGGCTCAGCTCCACAGCTTTAGATCAAGGTTTTAGAGCATATGTGTATGCATGACTAGCTTTATGCAACCAATCTTTGTACTTTCCTCCCGTCATCATGTCCCAGAAAAGAAAGTAGACAGGCGGAGAAAGCAGGCAGGAATTGAATAGAAAGTGGGCAACAAAGCATGTTACATAGTTTCTCTCTCTCCATTTCTACATTCACCCATATCATGAGAGTAAGGGATGGAAGCGTATTATACACTTTTGTATTTCGTATTTAAATGGGCCGTCACATTTCTCATTTTTAATGTCCTGGACGTGGCTTACTTCCAGTGGGACAAAAAAATAAATTTGAATTTGAAATTAATCCATATTGATATATGTAGTTATGCTGGCTTAAGTAATGTCGGGCTGCTTTGGAGTCTCTGCAAGCTGGATAATGAATTTTATTGAATGATTTATTCGTATGAAACATATTATTGCAGGGCTTAGCTAATATTGGAGTCATTCGAAAATGGGATTTTATTTTATTCTTGAATATTTGAAACTACATGATTGAAATGGGAGAAGGAATATGTAAGTAAATTATGGAGTTACATATATTAACATCAACAGCAGTTCTTTCCCATACTAATGCCCTGAAGAAATAACCCACCTACTTTAAAAGAGTTTAATTTTTAGTCATTCTTTTGAAAATATGCTAGTGCAAGCCAAACCTCTCCTGACAAACTTATTGTTATGCTCGTACAATTAGATTTCGACCGTCCCAAATTAAACTGTCAGGTAGGCGACCAATCCAAATCCAACTCATAATATGCTTGAATTTTCCGTTGTTGTCCCTGCTTGTCAAGAGAAGGTGAAATGGGCAGAACGCGAAAGTAAATAAATTTCTTTCCTTTGCATTTATTATCATCACACATTCAATTTTGAGGAGCGCTTTGGGGGACAAAAAAAAACTGCGACGTGTTTACAAAGAATTCCACTCTGGAAATGTCGACGGGAGGGGTAGTAGTAAATAAGGTTGGTTGTTATTAACAAGGAAGTAGCCATAGAATCCATATAAAAAGGCAATTAAGGGAACATCATGCTGATTCTTATCAACTTAATTCCTCTTCCCTAACTGCTTATATGTACTTATAAGGCTCTTGCTCGAGTAAATATATAATCATTATATTATTCTGAAGTAGTAGTAAGGCTTAAAACATGTTCCATTATTATCTTTTCCAAACCAACTTAATCCTCCTCTCAACTGAAGGAAGGGACATTAAGGAAGTCTAACGGTTTTACAAATAGATTGGGTTGCTCCTATTCGATTCCTGGTCACAATGGGAAATCAAATGGGCACTTTGAAGAAAAAACTAATATGTATTTGGTACCTTGTGGACTGACCGTACCCCATGTCACTCTCACTTTATTCGGGGAACTCTAATTAACTAGGAACCGGCGGCGGCATGCATGTCACGGGGCATGGGGAGTCCAAACCTGATGTGAATACATAGCATACTGTAGCCAATTCATATCTAAGCGAAGAAAAATATAGAATTATCAAGTTGAATGAATGGATTATTATCATGGAAAATTATATTTTGGCAGATTCAGTAAAGGTGCTTGAACGCACTATGATTAAATACCAAATTACTAACAGCGTCATTTCTCATTTGAAATAGTATGTATTTTCAGAATATGAAACGATCCGCAGAATTAGTGAGCTCATTTTATTGTATTGTAAAAATGAGCTTAATCCTCAAACGATAATTTAAGCATCGCTTTAACGGTGTGTCAATATCTGGAAAATGTTGATTTATGAATTGTTTCTATTTTAACACAATAGGGATGATGCATGGTTTACTGCTAATCCTTTCCGTGAAACTTGTTCAATACGGTTGAAACTGAAACGCTTTTGGGAGGATTTTGGGTGGTGCTAAATAATTGTGAATGGAGGAATTCTACTTTAAAATGAGCATCCATTTACATAGATGATGATGCCCAGGGGATTAATGAACGGCGGCCTGTAAAGCTGGTCATTGTCGTTACGATAAAAATAGATGAACATTAGCGCTGGGGCCATCCAAGAAAATTTTATTGTTTTGGTTAGGAGCTCTTTTCATATAGATTGGTTTACTGGTGGGTGAATGGAAAATGTCAGCTAATCGAATCTGGTAAGGGATCATTTAGCAAAAGTGGGCATAAAATTGTAGATAAAATTGGTTGAAATAGCCCAATCATTGAAAATTATAAGCAAATCGAAGCCATCTTAGGCACAATTGAGAGAATGAACTGATCTAGACCATCTTATCTAACAATAAGCCAGGCTAAGTAAGAATGGGAATGAGTACAATAATTCTGGAAAGAATTTTGAGCCCTGCGTTTGTATGAATCAGTCTGATTATCTTCGTGGATTGTCTAACTACAGCACTACCAAAGAATTGGGGCAATGCAAGAATCTGAAGAGATAACGTTCAACTCACTATTGAAGTTCATGAAGTAACCGTTGAAATAAAATACAGGATGGATTCAATATCCTGTACAGCTAATTACAAAACTGGGTCCAATTAAAAGCAATATTAAACCGCATTTCTGCTTTTCTTTTGTTTCAATTTCCCCTGGTTATTTCCTCTTCCAGCTAAATGTTGTGCATGATGATAAGGCTGAATTATTTGTGGCACAATCGTTTTGTGGTTTATCTTAAACAAATAAAAATGGTACTGCTTCATTGGGAGAATTATTTTTAAATCGAACAGAGACAGACAAGTTGGGGTGATTTATGAAGACCAAATACAATCTATGTTTAGTTTAAGTGAATATGATTATGATTATAGCAACCGCGAAATAGTAATTAGTGTAATTACTTCTGTGAATATGCACATGTAACATTGTTTGTTTTTTTGCTGATTTGCAGATTTATCTCAACCTACTTTGATTAACTACTAGTTCGAGAAGCTCAGCAAAACCTAGAGACAAGTCAAGATGGCGGCATTCGTGGCGAAGCAGATGGTGGGGAACAAGCTGAGTGCTGTGAAAGGTGAGGCAGAAGAACATTCCCGTGCTCATAGTTTATAGTGTGTAGATACAAACAATACTCCTAAATTATTATTATTATTTATTATTATTTAAGGTAATTTGATGACTAACACTTGACTACTTTTAGAATATTTCTTTACATGATTTACAAGGGCAGCCAACATTTACCTCAATTAAAGTGAATGTGCCCACCTACTAATGTATGAATTAAAATCGAACTAAACTACTATAGGTTGAAAGTGAAGACCTCGAGTAGATTTTAGGTAGTCTATATTCTATCTATCTAGCCATATATGCATATTATGTTTTTTTACCCAACCATCGTAATTTAGTTTAGAATAATTCCATTATGAGCCGTAACATAAGGTTTTGAAGGGGAAAAAAATTCCCTTGAACTTTCTCTGTTGAATAGGAAAAGCCTAGCCATATTTCTTGTGAGAGTACATTGTAGTCAAACAACCTCATCATCACTGTCTCCATTCACCAATGCCAGTAGTGGCAGTGTAAACTGTGGGGAAAAGTTCTGGGAATGAAGGGTGCTTTTGTGTGTGGGTTAATGAAAAGGAGAACATTTCATGCATGAAGGCACAACAATGCGCACTTTCCACAGAGAAAAAATTCTTTTGAGACTTTTCAAACGTTTTCTTCCCGTATGGATGATGTTGAGGATGATGGTGACGATGATGATGATGATGATGAAGACAGAGATTTTTTATTTTATTTTTTATTCCGGAAAGAAATTTAAATTCTCATTGTATCATGCATGATGAGACTACTTTGCTATGTTAGGAACCGGTTTAGGAAAAGTAATGCTACATTTAACTCCAGTTGGGTTGGGATACATAATTACACACTTAATGTTTACTGCACCGTTTTTTGTCATCCGAAGGTAAGATCCTTCTCATCAAAACCATTGTGTTAGTTATAAAAAGAATAATAATTACAAAAACAAACATCGCTTAAAAGAGTGTATAATGTTAAGAGAGTGACTTCACTACATTTATAGCTTCCCCAATAAAAATATAAAAAATAAATAAATACATCTATCTTCTTTCTGGTTGGTAGTGGTGATGTAAACCGTACAAGTGTAACATAGTTTAATGCAATGCTATGGCGCAGATAACTACCAGACACGTATTAATTTTAAAGGGCTGCTGCACAAAAAGTTATCCTTGAAGTTCCCTTCAAGACCTAATAGCCACATTTAACTCAAAAGGGGCTTCAGAGAAAAAAAATTATTTGCTTTTTAGGAAAATATAAAATACACTTTTCCTTCAGCTTTCTTCCATGTTCCTTTTTCTTCCTCTTGTCAAAGTTTTCCTTTCCCTCTCCACTTTTATAATATGTTTCTTCTTCAAGTTTTTATCTTTTCACACAAGAATGAAAGTGATGAGTAAGTCAATATGTCGATTTCATATTAAGATGATGATGATGATTAGTATGACTGGGGAGACTTTAGCAAAAGAAGAAGAAGAAAAAAACGTTCAGTGGTGGTTTAAGTAGTTTGTGCCGTAGGAGGGTATATGAAGAAAAGGGGGAACTATGTAAGAATGGGAGTTGATAATATACAAGCTTGAAGCTAATGCTCTTTTCTTCCCATTCGCCGACTTACACGATGATGACAATGGTAGTGGAGCGTAAATGGTTTTGCTTTAGTTAGTTGGGGGGAAATTCAACCCATTCCTCGTCTTTCTCGTACTTTCCCTGTTGAAAGTTTTTGCATTCTTTAGTGTGCTGTGCTGTAGTGCTTTCTATTTTACCGTGTGTGTAGTAGTGTGTAGGCTTTATCCCGTGACGGCTAAACTTCCCTTTTCCCATATCATCCTTTCTTATGCGATTAGACTTCCTTTTTCGGATCCACATTTCGTACGTATGTATGGCTTTGTGCAAAATGGAATTGACACCCAAAATGTTCCACCGAGAAGGAAACAAAAGATAAGGGGGGAATTGCCAACAACAACAACAACAAATTCTTGACTGCTGTTGTGGATCCGTTTGCGCCTTCATAAGAAGAAAGGTGGGTGTGTGGAGTCGAGTGAGATGATTCCCAATAAATGAAATGGGACAAGTGTTTGGAAGTTTCGTTTTAAATACGTTCATTAACCAAACAGCACCAAACCAACCATCCAGTAGGAAGGTGGACGGTTAATAATAAAGTGATGATGATGATAATGGTGAGTGATTGTATAGGGAATCCGCTGAAAGACTAGCCGATCCCAAATCAAATCCTTTTAAGAAAAAAGGAATCCTCCTGCACGTCCCTAAGTTTTCTCAGTCGTATGTAAGTGTTTCTCTCCATCCATCTCTCCTTGCGCCTGATGAAATAATGTAATTTGGCTGGTTTGTCCTTGCTTGGTGGTAATCAGTCAGAAAGTTGAAAGAAACTAGTGGAGCGTATAAGCGAAATGGGGGGAACAAATGTTATTTGAGCACCTGTGCAAATATTGATGTTTATAATTAGCTATCACTATCCGGATTTGTAGTTGATTGTGTTGGCTGACTGAAGGTGGTGGTGGTGGTGGATGGGTAAAAGGATGGGAAGATTAGTTGCAAGATAGGTACATTCACACCAAGCGGATGAAATCCAATGCCAACGACGGAATAACCTTGCAGAAGTCTTACAATACACAAGTTTAACTGTAGTTTAATCACATTTACAAGTTTAGACAAGCATTAGACAAACATTTGCCTTCTGGAAAGTTTTTAATTCCTTCGTGAGTACGCCTTATAAAAAAACGGGCAAATATATCACCAAAAAGGATTTAAAAAAAATAAATTCTTAAATCATTAAAATAAGAACAGACCCCATTGTACAAACGTTACATTTAAAGTAGTTGCGAGTTTTGTTGTGATTTTCCTCCCGCCAAAATAGCAAGGTTTATACCCAAGTGCAGTTTCCTTTTTTAGGGCATAGTCCTCTATAATTATGTCGGAGGGGTGAAAAGCGGGCATCAAATATCAGTAATTGCAGTTGTCTGTAAACTCTCGCCAGCTCTTTACTTACTTTTACGTGTTTGCGGTGAAAGGTGTGGAGTGGAAGGAATGAGCGTAAAAATGGAACATGAGAAAAGGCACACATAGTTAAATAAACTGAAACTTGAGTATCCATGAGAGTGAGTGCGTGTGTACATTTTAGCTTGTCTCTGGCGTTATCGTCCACCGACAAAAAAAAATGACTGGTATGAGTATACCCCGTGTGCCCTACTCCATCCAAAGTCCCAAGCTTACTTAAGTGAGGGAAAGAAATCAGTGCGTAAACAAAACTAAATAGGGCAACACGATAACGTTTCCAAGTCCAACCCTTCCTGTTTGTCATAAACTGTATTCCGTAATTGTTAGGAGGGACGTAAAAATATCCAGACTTTTTATTATATGTATGAGTTGGGTGGGCTGAGTGTAATTACAGAATGGCTTTCCCCAAGCTGACTTTCTTCCTATGTGATTTCGTAAAGTACCTAGGAAATATTTCGCTGCGTATAATTTTCTCCTGAAACTTCCCAGCCGAAGTAAGGAAGAAAGGAGAAATGGAAGAAGGGAAAGAATCTATGTCATGCTAGAAAAAAAGTAATCCATCTTTGTTGTCATTCCAATTTCCAACTCTCTCTCTCTTTCGGTTGTTCTTACCATCTAAGGTGGTGAACATTAGCTTTTAGCTGCAAACGCTCATCTAGCCCAAAAAAAACTGCAATTAGAATAAAAGGGAAGTTAATCTCTTGTACATTCATAAAGTTATTAATTAAACATGAAAAGTGTATAGTCCTTTGTAATAAGCCATTTTATTTGTTGCTATACCTTTTCCCCTTTAAATGCATGTTGTATTTCTCTGTAATTTATAACTTTTCGGAGGAGGATCGGATCCCATATGGAATGAGTGGCTGGCTGGCTAGTAATGGTGGTGGTGCCACAAAGTCGGGATCAATGGCTTACTTTATGCTTTTTCATTATGTTGTCGAAAGCACTCGGGGAGGGAGGGAAGACTTGCTAAAAAAACATCTTATCAGGAATGACAGGCTTTTTATTCATTAAGCCACAGAATGAATAGGTCCATAATACAGTTTTTTTCAGATATGGGGAAAGTAGACCATTCCATTTTCATATGAGTCGGTACTTCATCTTCACGTATATCTGTATTGTTAGTTGTCTTATGCATTCGACGTCTGCTATAGACGTGTAGAACTAAACGAAAGAAAAAATAGTTAAAAAAAAAAGATGAATAAGAATAAGCTGCCATTTCCACGTCCAATCAAAGTTTTAAAAGCTATTTCTGGGGTAAAGTGGGCCAATGCTATGTATTTGATTTTACCATTATGCATAGTACTTCAAATTACAGAAAAGCATTAAGAAACTCGTCAAACATGACAATCCTCCCGAGTTTAGCCCAGATCCTATAGGAAAGTGTGCATATAAACAGGCTAAATTCTGACAGGAACGGTGACTGAAGGACGGGAGGAGAAAGTATATGAGCGTCAACTTGCTCTTAGTTTTTATAAAAAATTTATGATCCTTCCTCGCTCCGGAATGGCAATAAAAAGGGTTACGCTTTTACGAGCTCAATCCACTGTAAGATAAACATGAGGGATGAATCCAGCATGTCAGATTAGATTACCAATATAGTTATGCATAGGTAGCTACAGATGTGCATGGCATGCGTTTGGATCGTGATTGAAGCTGGAACATACATTTCAATATGTCTGTAAAACCAGTCATGGAAGTTTTTTAGCATTTTCCTTCAATTTAATGGCCATCTTACTCAGCCCATATGCAAGGAAACCACTAGACTTGACAATTTTTTCTTAAGCACATCGCGCATTTAAAATAATTATCGACGATGAGAAAACCCCATCCTTCTCAGCCCACTGCTCCGCACGTCTCTTTCCATTTTTACTCGTTAATATTCATGACAACAAGTTAGTGATAGTGAGATGGACATTTTCCTGTTGTTCCGCTACTAATCTAATAGAGTTCCTCCCTGTATCTTTTACTAATCCAGAGAAACCAGTACAGATGGAGGTTCCCTTGAAAAAACCGGGGGGATGTGTCTGCGGAATATAATGAAACTGTTTGTGACAATTTGAATTTCCTTTAGTTAAAAAGGATAAGTCCTATTGTGGCAGTCTTTAATTCCCCACTACTACTAATGAATATGTGAGAGCGTATCTGTGAGCTAATTTTCTTCTCTCTCCATTTTCAAGACAAGGCGTGAGAGCCCCTCTCCATGAGCGTAAATAGTCGCTTGTGCTGCAATTTTTCTTCCCTTGTCATGTCATGACTGTGAAGGACCCTCTCTGTTTCCCTCACTGGCTGCTCCCAGTACTATATCGTATGTAATTGAAGACGGAGCGGGAGAAAAAAAAACTTTCCCTTGGAAAAGGGAACAAAGACACTGAGCGTTTTCTGGAACTCGCTAATAATGACAGACAGGACGAAGGGATACCATTAAAAGTGAAGACAAAAGACAGGGAATGTCAAAGAAACCAAAACTTTCTCGTCCAAATATAATTACCGTTCCCTATCTCATTTTTTCTCTCTTTGCTCATCCTCTCTTTTACGTTTTTTACCCCCCGAAAAAAAACTGGAGACGGCCGAGTATATATATATGAAGGGGAAAAATTGAATATAAGAGCTTTGAAGAGATACGGCGGAGGAGAAAAAAAAACTTTACTTGACATACGAATGCTGATGGTGATGATGGGGATGGGAAGATGTTTGGCGAGAATACGTAAATCCATTATATTTTGTTATCCGTAATGTTCATTATCTAAGATCAATACTGCAGTATATGGACCTTTTGTTCCTGTAGTTTTTAGTCCCTCTCCAACTAAAGCTCCGATAAGGATATGACAACGAGAGGAAGATGTTGACAAGTATGTTTTCCTTGTGGTCTCTGGGTGTACACAATAACTAACTTTAGGGAATGGAGAGAGGGGAAGGAGGAGTGCACAATCTAGAAATTCCACTAAGCGAACCTCATTGATACGAAAGTGGATTTAGTAGTTCCGGAGTAGCATGTTCCTCATACAGGGACAAGCTTGCTCTTGCTGCAAGGCGGAACCTACAGGACCTAACGGTGGTGGAAGGAAACCGTGGAGCAAATTATTATTTGATGCTTTATCTTTAACGCTGTAATACTTAATCCGTGAGTTATGCTCGGGAAAAGGCTTGTACCCAACAAACTGAAATGCATGCAAGGAATATTTAATTTGGAGGAATAGTTTAGTTGGAGAAAATATACATTACTTCCTACCGCTTGTTCCGTTTTTATTGTTATTCCACCGAAAAGAATCAGTATACTGTGCTGGGAGTGAAGAAAAACTCGGCTGGATATCTTGCAGCCGCACAAGGACATCTGCAGTAGGGGTGAGCAGAAATCCTGCAG
Organism: Lepidocyrtus violaceus; assembly: GCA_034696905.1. Lineage (NCBI taxonomy): Eukaryota > Metazoa > Arthropoda > Collembola > Entomobryomorpha > Entomobryidae > Lepidocyrtus > Lepidocyrtus violaceus. Next base: position 13,116 of record JAQGAI010000819.1, read on the forward strand.
TCTTGGGTAGTGGCTGGCAAGGTTTGGTCGAGATGTTCCGGCAGTGATTTTCATAAGCGCATGCAATTCAAGCATTTCATGCACCCACACAAACATTCTTGTGTAGTGTAATGTGTGTGTTAGCGTAACGAAATATCGGCCAAAAGTAGCAATGTTGTTGCATTGACGCATTATTTCACAAGAATGTGATGTGATTGACCAAAGGCCGCCAAAAATAATTGTAATACTTCCTAACCAATTTGCTAAGGTTGAAGAAGATAAGCAAGTTGCGTAGTACTGAACCATGATAAGATGGGAATAAACTGCGTAAATAAACCAGTTTGCTTTGAAGGGAACACGCTATGAGTCTGCTGGTGACTGATACCACTACCACTAACAGCAGTGCAGTGGGTTAGTAGGATCTCCCTGATATTTTGCTGCCAGTTTCAGTATAGTAGTTATCTAGTTGCTGTAGCTGGAAAACGGGGAGAGAGCAAAATGGAAAGTTTTTTTTTTGGCAAGTGCTCACCCCCAGTCATGCAGTTCTTGGCAGATGCCCAACTCTTTTATACCTATCCAGCTACTTTCCCCAAAGTTCAGTTGTAACTGTAGCACTCTTCATGCCAGCTTCCACGTCAGCAACAACAATTCGGGCGGAGGAATTTGTTCGTCATATTTACCACCACCAGTCCGGCACAAGGTTTCTCCAAGAAAAGCCGCACGGTACAACAGCAGCGGAAAACGTTATTGTTCCTCTGCATGAACATTTCCAACCCCTTTCTTTCTTTCACCATTTCCATGTGTTGTGAATTTTACCAAAGGCTTATTTAAATTTTATTTTTTTTACGAAACTTTTAGTTTGTAGGTGTTTTTTCTGTTCCTTTCTTTCTTCACGGGATTGTGCCAAGTCGATATAGTTTTATTCTGTAGGGAAAAAAAACAAGCAGAGAAAGAGAGAGAGGGGAGAGAAGATCCCGAGTCAAGTCACATGCGTTTAGCGTTTCCCACATTAGGATATACTAAAAGTAGAGCAAGTCTGACCAGTACAAAAACAAGCTCATCACTTTCTTACCTCAAAACTTTCACTCCATAACCTTCCACATGGTGTCATTATCAACATTAGAAAGAAGAAAGATAGTGCAGCGTTCCCGGTAACGTCTCTCCGAGAGTGAAGAAACGCTGCACAGATATCAGCAGCGGCAAAGTGTCAGCACAAAACAAGGGCAGTCCTTTCTGCTTCACATAACTTCCATTGAAGGGGAGGCCTAATTGAAAATGAATTTATTGGGTAAAGATTATAATAATCATTATTAGATTTTCCCCTGCTCCAGAACAAAAGCACTCTAGAATAATTTTTACGTCAATAATTGTGTTAGTCTGTCAACAATTTATTTTTATTTTAGTTTTTTTTTTAAATATCTCTCTACAACGATCTGCTCCACAAAAGCAAATTAAGTAGGAAGAAAGTACTACTACGACGACAACAAACAAAAAGTTTTATGAAATTAACATGTTTTTATTTTAACTTCTGGATTTTACTGATACTGATGAACCTCTCTGATCCCTCAATTCCAACTTCTACTTGATGTAAGTAGAATTATTTTTTCTATAGTGTATAACTACTTAGTTCTCACTTAACTCTATTTTTTTTAGGGTAAACTATTTATTACAGTTACGTACGTATATATTATAGTTATTCTTTTTTAGACTTTTAGATTCTTAGAACTATTTACTCTACAAAACTTAGAAACTATACTATAAACTATCGTTTGCATTTCTCTTAGCAATAAGTTCATTCATTTTATATACACGTTGCGTTGTGGGTTGAGTTGAGTTTACAAAAATATCGTTTTTAGAACCCTGCTTAATCGACTTTTTAAAAAGTGTTTGTAGCTATTTCAATGTGATTTTTCCTGACTAATGCCCATTGTTGCAACAGCAAAAATATTGTCCATTCGTTCAATTTAAAAAAAAAATCGTTTATATTCCAACAACAACAAAAAGGACGCATAATTTTTTAGTATCCCTGTCACTCTTCTATTAAATAATCACTGGTTATGGTATAATGGATACGTTGAAGAAACAAGACAACGGGTTTATATGTAATTTTTCTCTCCTGCGGTGTGAATCTGTTCGCAAAAAAAGAAAAAAATTATGGATCACTTTGCTCAGTTAAATAAAGTATGCTACCTAGTAAATAACGTGTAGCCGAGTTTTTATTTCATTTCAAGACAGCTAAACTCATCCTGAAATGATGTGTCACGATTTGCCCGTCCTCTATCGTGTTGCGAAAAAAAAAATGAACGTTCAAAAAAATGGCACACATATTAAATTATGAGCCAGCAATATGCGTAGCAAAAACGGGGTATTTAGTTTTCCCTCCCCCTGTTTGTCCCCCACTAGTTTTCTTTTCTAGTTTCACGTTTTGCTAGCTCTTGTATAGTTTGCTAAAGGTAATTAGTACGTGTCCCCAACAATTAATAATTATATTTAGAGTTGTGAATTTTCCCTGTGAAGCCTACCCTCAATTATTGCAAAAATCCCTGGAAAATTGAATTCCAGAATGAAGTATGTTCAATCCAATTACGAGTATCGGTAAATACCTACGCGTTCCTTTCTGTGTAAAAAAAAATTTCCCGACTTTGTGTGGATGATGTGCGTCATGATTACAATTAGCTAATGCTAACTATCCTACATTGTTACTATAAATTCGTCCATCCTTGTCCCAGCTGGGAAGGGGCTGATTACGTTCCGCTTCTCTAACCCTAACTAAGTTAATAGTCTGTCACAGTTATACAAAGTTTGGAAAAGTATAAGTAATATGTCCTGAATAAGTAGGTATACATATACATACATGGATGAGGAAAATAGATGCCCTTCCATTAATTCAATTAGAGGGGGAGCAAATAATCCTTTTAGTTCATGCAGTCATGCTGATGTTGGTTGGTGGTATAATGCTGAATTAGGATCAATTCAGGAAAAAGATGGGGGGGAAAATACCCCACCAAATCACATTTTCTCTCCTTTTTCTACCTCTCTCAGTTTCTTCGTTTCCTCTTCTAGAATAAATATGTATCTGATTGGAATATGAAATGCAATTGTGCTAAGTGACAGTTATGTAACTAGCCAGTGTTAAAGGAAGGAAACCATGTCATACATATGTATATTCTTGAGGAGCTGGGGGGAGTAGGAGTAATCTAAATTCTCAATCAGAACAAAAAATACTCTGAGAGAGAGAGAGAGAGAGTCTACGTACTCTACACTGTGAACGTGCTTATCTCTCCTTTACATTATCATTTATTTGTACTTTTTACGAGTTACGTAAGAACGAGAGTGACATACTGCCTTGTGTAGTTGCTGAGCTGGCAAAATGCTGAATTGCATATATATAGCCTATATGATAATGTTTTCTGCGTAGGAGTAATAATATAAGAATTGTTGACAAAGCTCAATACTTTTTTTATGACGGGTGGTTATTTTAATAGTCCTAATTAAACCTATAATAACGATCATGATCATCACAGTTCTCACTGTGTTTTTTTCTGTGGAGGTGTTCTGTCGTAAGATATGTTTGGCGACGACGACGGTAGAAGGTTGGGGCTCCTCCCAAGAATTATTCATACCTGGGAAGTTACAACAACTTTTGCAACAATAAACATACAACGAGTTTTCTGCATCCGGAGACACAGTAAGGTATGTAGTAAGTTTGCAGGGAAAGCAAGCGCAGCACATTTTACTACTACGATATTATACTACTACCTCGCCGTATTTCTCACTCACTCCCAATCAGAACCAGACCAGGTGTTTTCTCCCATCTGGTACTTGCTACATGAACCGTTTCTTTCACCTATAATACACTTAAGCTTAAGGTAGTTGTTAAGCTCCGAGCCGAGGGGAACTGTATTTAGCAACTTCTCATGTAAATACAGAGGGAAGTATATTTTTGTAGAAAAAAAGTGCAAGGGATTGAGGCACCACCACTCCGCTGAACTTGAAACTTAAGGGCTTATATATTTCTCCAGGGTATTTGACTAGCAAAGAAATAGCCTGACTTTTTGCTCCGTGGCTGTCGCATCACAGCATCTACTTATGCCTTAATTACTGGAGCTTAATGCTTTAATTGTGCAAAATTGGGAGTGTGCATGATGGATACATTTTTGCATAGAAGGGTTCCACTATGTTTGGATGGGACAGCCCTTTGCATTCGCGCACCTGAGGGAGGACCTTATGTTAGCCAGACAGTAGCTGTTTCTTCAGTAGCCCCAACACTCGTAAAATGGTTGGGTACAGTTGATG
>JAQGAI010000820.1:0-17388 GCA_034696905.1 Lepidocyrtus violaceus
CAACTCCTATGAACGGGCACATGATACAGTCTTTCTTTTTAAATATAAATGTTTGTAAAGAGTCGATGTGTAAAGTTAACCCCTTTCGTTCCCTCTCAAGCTGTTGTACTCACTCTCCGCTTTTCACCGGACACCGTCCTCAATTGCAATTGCAAGCTTGTTCAGCAACGACGTTTAATCACAGGATTTTTTTTTTTGTAAAAAAGTGTAAGAATGTACAAAAATGGTTTGTTAGAGGAGGATTGTTTTTTTTTCAGCTCTCAGTAAAAAAAAGTGACATCATACAACAAGTTCCTCCGTGACTACATAACCTATTGACTGACAGAAGTTTACTGGTGATGTGATGTGTGAGGTGATGGTAACTAACTGGACTACTGGAACAATACAATATCGTCGTCGTCATCCAACCACAATCATGGTAGTATTGGAATTGGAAAGAAATGGGGAAAAAGCATGACTCTGTTTTACAACATTAGAATGGATTCTGATCTAATTGGATTAGTTTTTTTTAGCTGTCCTTCTTTCTTTCTATTCGATTCGTTTGCTTTTTGGGGGTTTTTTATTATGTAAATAATTTAATATAATTTATGCGAGAACTGACGATGGTGACGATGATGATGAGAGTTGCTCTTGATTTGTTTCTGTTTTTCTTCTTCTTGTTGTGTTGGCTGTAGAGAAATGCGTAATCCTTCTTGTGTCTTACTCATATAGGCTTTATCCCCTGCCTACGTAATAAACTGCTTGGCTTCCAACAAGATATATTTATTGACTATGGCAGGTGGCTCCTAAAAATTATTATTAATTTTCCATAATATTCTTCCCCTCAAAGTTATTACTCAACATTTCCGTGGCCAAAGGTGGAGGAGGAGGCAGACGTCAATGACAACAACGTCAGTGATTCGATTCCTCCCAGAATGGATGATGATTTTGAGTTTTCCCTTTGATCTCAGCTCGACTTGGATACATTCGTAATTATTTGATTTTATTTAAACAAAAAAGGAATGTAGTGGCGGATGTAGGTAAAAACAATGGAAACAATGTCAGTGGCCCTGTTGAAACTGTCGTAGTTAATGACCTTGACCAGCAGCAGTAGAGTTCCTAAGTAGGGATGATGATGATGAGCATGGTTTGATTTGATGTAAGGCAATTTAATATTTGCAATTTCGGAGTCCCGATGACGCTGTCTTGAATTGGTGTTGATTTACTTGTCCGAAAATTCCTTCCAAGATCTGAAGGAGGTAATTAATATGACTCACTTTACACACTTTCTGTGGAGCATACAAAAGTAGGAAACTGTCACCATAGCTTATACTCTTCTTCCCGTAAAAGCTGGTCAATTTGAAAAGTTTTTTTTGGTATAATAGTCCATTGAAATCCAAACACTGACAACTTTAAAATTCTCAGAAAGAATTGTTTGGTTAAGGCACAGTTACTTTTTAAAAACTCAAGTTCAAGCCTTCAAAAACTGATTGTGAGTTCAAGAACTGGTTGAGTTTCTCGCACTAGCTCATTCACAGTTAAGAACAAAGAGATATCGACTTTCATGCTCTCCAATTCCATTCTTTTCCTATCAATCAAGAAGCCATGAGCTGTTAGCAGCATTTTTCATTACCGCCTTTCTTCCTCTCCTCCAAACACTAAAAACGCTGCTGCAACTGCAAGGAAAGCTTGTGCGCTGATTTTGTATAAAGTGTTAGACTACAAAAGTTGTACGAGTATCGAAAATCTTTTGTCGATTTGGATGGCTGGCTGGCGTCTTCGCGTTCCGCAGGCTTGGCAGCTGATGCATACACGAGTACATTATTTACTGTTGTTGTTATTATTACTGAAGTAGTCCATATATATTGCTAATCCACTTCCTTCATTAAGTAAACGGAGTTAAATTATATGCTTCTCCTCGGCATAGCGCGAACGGTTCACCTACATCAGCAAAGGAAGAAAAAAAAGAAGAAAATAGAAGAAATGGATTAGTTTTTTCTTTGTTTCTTCATTTCATCCCCTCAAACAAAACACTTTACATTGTATAGGCGCAAATGAATTTGATTTCCGAAAACGTGATCCCCAATTTTCTAATTTTATGAATTGAACCAAACCCACGCGATCAATTAAATCCCCTCCTTTTCAATAATCTGCATATCACAACTCAAAAGACTATATTGTATTGTATCAGGTTACTCATATATGAGTTGAGTGATACAGAAACGTACCCCTGCCATATTATGTATAATATTATCATCATTTCTTTAAAAAAGTATCTGTGAGCCTATCATCAACCGTAATTTTGTTTTCAATCGCAGTTTTATTAATACCCATTTTTGCACTGCTAAAAAATCTTCATTTTTCATTTCATTCCTCATGCAAAAATATAAATATGCGAGATATGTAATATTTTTGTACGTACAACACGTATTTACAATTGCACTATGCACATATCTCAATCTCGTGTCTTTTGGGCACTTATAAACTTTTTATATGAATGGGGCTGCGTACCTGATTTCTAAATGGGAATTAATCGTTGAAGTAAATCTAAAAGAGTCTTATTTTCAGCTAAGCGATATCTCAGCACCCCCTCCCAACAGATGTGTAATTACTTTTACTTTGTGCTACAAACATAGTTGTATATTTTTTTCGATAACTGGTAACGGTGTATTAAATCCATCATCATCATCATCCACACAAGTGTAAGCAGCAGCAGTGTTCAAAGAAACCAAAATTCATATCGGTTTCAATTCATTCAATTTAATTCATCTAGGAAAATTCGAGCATTCTCCCTTTTTTCTCAGGTTGAGGAAAAGTGTTGGGCTTTTAATCAAGGATTGCATATATGATGTTTTTGATAGGAAGGTTGTTCGGTGATCAAGATGATATGATGATGATTAGTTATGTCAAATTATCAAATAATTCAATAACTGCTTGAACTATACTTAATAAAGTTCTTTGTGAATATAAAATAATACGGTACCTTTCTTAAGGAACACGTTGCCTTATTGCAAATTTTGTACAATCCAAATCCCATATCAAATATGCTCAAGATCCCCTGAGATGATCATGCAAAAAAAGGAAAAATGTTTCAAAGCCAATGGGAATGGTCAAAGAATTCATATTATTCATTCCTTTTGGTGATCTGATCATGTTCATATGATGATGATGATGATGGCTGTGGTGAAAATCGTAAAAAGTAAATTTAGATTAAAAAAAAAATTATTAATCCAAATGCATGAATGCATAAAATAGCCGGCATTTTTATGCTCGCTCACTGCGACTGCCTGCAGAAAGAGCCCTTTCTGTTATTTTTTTTTCTTTTATAAAAGCGATTTCATTTGATTCTTTTGACTACTACACCTACACAAAACCTCAATGAAGTTTAGACCTAACTAAACCGTGGCTTACCTATTTAACTGTACTGTATGCTTTGACTTTTATCTTTTAACTAAAGTGACGAGGAGGAAACTCAAAACACTAATAATGTAAAACAAATCGCGAGCAAAAGACTTGACTTGCGATGTTGATGTTGCTGTGAGACAGACATTTTAATAGTTTACCTACAGGTAACTAATATTATGAGGCTTTAGTTGTTTCTGCTGCAATAAAAGTACGCTTGCATGGACATTGCTGAACCGTAAGCAAAAATTGTTCAGTACTGTAATTGGCAGTGGCTCAGAACGAAAAGTTAATTGGGCACGAGAAGGAGTAAATATAAGTAATTGTTGCTGATATTAAAAGTTTGCTGAATGATGTTTATAGCAAAACGACTTTAACGACGGGATAAGTACTAATCGTAAGTCTCTCTTGTCCAATGGGATATATTAAGTTTATAATATGCCAATTTTCTTTTCTTTATTTATATCTATCTATGAATTGTATTTTTTTTTTCAAAGGAACAAAAAGTAATCATAAAACATGAATCCCCATCAATTAAACAAGTGTAATGAATAAACCCTATTTTAAGTCCCACAGAAACTGCATTAATTGATGGTCCTGTAAATATGGTTGGCTATATAAATTCCGCTCCCAGACATGTTCAGATATAGAATATTATGTTTGTTTGCCATTTCATATTTTTGATCCTCTCATGTTTTGATATGATTTTTTGATATGCTTGGATTAAGATTTTGTTGTTTGTATGTAAATAAGTTGTACAAGGTAGATCAGCTGAGCTGGTCTTACAAAAAAAAACATAATTACGTTATGGAAGGGTTAGCTAGTTGTAGCAGTTGCATTGCAATAATTAAGTCATGTCATGACCACATGTGTGTATAATTGTTTTTTTTTGCACAATGTACACATGGACTCAAATATGAGTTGTTGTTTTTTTTTGCTCCGCTTACGTTTTTGCATATAAATATGAATTTGCTCAAGTCTGCGTGAAACAATCATCGTCTCATGGATGATCTCACAGAGTCAAAGGAACCCAACAACAACTTTCCCATATTAAGACAAGAATGCATATATTTCTTTCTACCAAAAAGAGTTAATTGGGACTGGGGAGTCTTTTGTGTAAGAATAGAAAAATTGAAAAAAACGAGGAGATTTTTTTAAGCAAACATTTCATTTTATACCTATTTCCCTATTTATTAAGTGTGCAAAATGTGCATGGGTTATGGCTGGCTACACTTGTTTTTCTGCTGCATACACTGTGTCGGCTTGTCTTATACCTGTCCGACAGTAATATATAATGTCGGCGGATTCATTCTTTGCTTATCTTAATTTTGATGGAACTGTGTATTTTCCTCTCGCAGTATTGTGCAAACTGACAGAGAGACGCAGAGAATGAGATGACATTACTTAAAGGTGACAACTTGTGTAGCAACAACAAAACTTTTTTATACGATTTGTTTTTAAGTTTAAAACGGTGGTGACCAATGCAATGGCCACCGTCACCGTCGTCATTCCCATATAGCTCGAGAAAGAAGTAGATATATTTTTGCATAATGAGCACGGTGGCCCGCCCACACAACCGCGATATCAGTTCGTACTACCACCACACCGTCTAGAAATAGCCGGAGAACCACCTATATGATTTGTGACAAAACTAAATTGTTTACTTGTTATGAACCAATATGTGTGGAGGGAGATATATACTTTTGTGCTAATTCTTTCGCACTTCATGCGAGACAGAAATATCATGCTCTTTATAAAGCAGTGTTTGGTTTTCCACATTTTGGCTCCAAATTAAATGTTAGAGAGAGGGAGAGAGTCCTTGTGCGCACAATTTTCTCACTTTTCTCGTCATAAATCTCGCCAAAAGTCATCATTTATTAGAGGTAACTCTATTAGGTAGCAATGCATTGCCGGGATGTTTTGCCAATATTAAATGTATTCTAGTTTCAGGGGGAAAAAATACTACAGCTACCTACCAGCTCAGACCAAGGCCAAACAAACGACAAGTAATCGGCAGTGCAGAAACTGATGCGTTCTCGTCATCTGACACACGACCAGTAAAGATATTTCTTACCAGGTGCAAACCTGGATTAAAAGAAGAAACAATCATGGACTACCTTGCAAATGAGAAAAAGTGGAGTGTGATTTCTGTGGAAACCCAGAAACCTAAGATTGACGCTAATTCTTCTTTTTACTCATCCTTTAGGATTGTGGTGAACAATGTTGTCTCTGATAATGTGAACTTCTTTCATTCGGGTCACTGGCCAAAAGGAGTTTTTGTTCGGGAATGGAGAGATGATAGGCGACATAAATCAAACAGCAGGAGTAACTCCAAATATGCAGAAAATCTGAACGCATCGAGTAATTCGATTAGGGTTAATTCGACTCCTCTCTCTCCCCCATGGAAACAATAAGAAGCATAATGACTTGGAATTGTCAAAATTTCAAAACTAATGGATGCTGGCTACAATCTTGGCTTAGTGTAAATGAAGTTCAACCGGATGTGATTGTTGTACAAGAGACATGGCTACATGAATTTGAATTTAATGTTCAAGATGTCCTATTAGATTATTTTTATATTTCAAAAAGCAGCATGCCAAAAACACGATTACCACTCAAAGGAAGGCCCTACGGGGGTCTGACTATATTTATACGTAAAACTCTGCATCAGTTTGTGAATACTTGTGATACTGGAGACAGTCGCCTTCTAGCAATCACAATTGACACCGAAAAAGGGAAGTTACTACTCTGTAATGTGTATTTTCCAGTGAGCTCAGTCGAAAATAAAGATCTTATTTCATCGTATTTTGGAAAAGTGCAAAGTCTGCTTGTCTCTCATGATGGTCCCTTCGTAGTCTTAGGAGATTTTAATATTTCTCCGGTGCATGGGAATTTTCATGAGTTGATTCAACTTGCCAGCGATAATGACTCGTTCTTTGCTGACCTACAGTATCTACCACAAAATACTGCCACATTTATCAGCAAGGGCTCTTCAGCTAAATCGTGGATTGATCATGCTATGATTTCAAATGATCTGGCAACCGCAACAAAGGGCATTGCATTGTCAATGCAATCATCCCTCAGTGACCATAATTCTCTGGTATTAAGTTTATCCGTGAAGTTAAAAAATTGTAATCGAGATGTTCCATCCCAGTCGAAACCATTAAAAGTTAACTGGAAAAATGTATCTCCTAATCTGCGGAAAATGTACATGCTCGAGCTAGAAAGCAAGCTACTTTCACTAGCATCTAGTCAACTATGTGTAAGATCAAACTGTAGATGCGCTGATCACAATTCAAATATTGATCAATACTGTGAGTCAATTGTTACTTCAATCAAGTCATGCGAAATGAATCTTATTGATCATAGCAAACATGTGCACAAAACAAATCGACAAAGACAAGTTCCAGGCTGGCACTTATATGTAGCTGAAGCCCATAAGTGCTATAGATTAAAGTTTGCTGAGTACAATCACACTGGAAGGAACGATCACGTCATATATGAACAGCTAAAAGCAGCAAAACGAGCTTTCAAAACGGCTCTGAAAAAGGCTCGAAAGCGAAAGGATCAAATCCTCTCAGATTCATTAGCTCTTTCATATAAAGGAAAAGCAAAACCTTCTGCCAAGCATTTATTCCCAAGTGGATGGACTATTGCAGGCCCCTAATTAAGCTATGCGGGAAAGTGGTTGCATGGACGGAGACCGTAAAATATCTGGGGTATGAGATAAGCTGCTGGGACAGAGACGTTCTTGAAATGAACAGAAGAAAACGTGAGCTATATGCCACGGCCAACTTGATCCAGTCGAAGCTCAGATGTTGTAGTGTTGATGTGAAAATCTACCTGTTTCGAACTTTCTTCTCATCTATCTACTGTCAAAGCTTATGGCTGCCGGTTCAACAGAAGCAACTAAACGCATTACGAATCGCTTATAATGATGCTTTTCGTATTATCTTCGGTTATTCAAGAAGAAGTAGTGCAAGCCAAATGTTTGCAGAAAATGGAGTTCCAGACTGGTATGCAGCAAGGAGAAAGTCGGCCTACTCGCTCCTGAGAAGAATAGCTGTCTCCACTAACTCTATCCTAGACTCCATCTTTAATTCAAAAATATTCTCAAATTCATCTTTGTATAATGCATGGCAATCAATTCTAATACGTGAATCTGATGTTACAAATACTAATTTGTATACTATAAAATAATATGTATGAAAATCCCGGCCAAATGGAATAGAGGCCTAACCTCTATTGAGGAAAGTTTTTTATTATCCCATGCTGGTCTGTTTTCCTTTCCTCACGGGTGTAATGATTATAGCGAGTATCTTACATATATATGCTTTGTTCACCTAACCTTATCCATGGATCTCTAAAGTATTGTACTATATTTTTAGAAGTCTGCAATAAAGCTCAATAATAATAATAATAATATGTCATCCCTACACACATATCTAATCAAATTAATTGGGTGCTGGATTTTTAAAGGGATTTGAAGGGAAGAGTTCATTCATGATCCATGACTCATATAAGAAACGTGAAGAAGGCGAATGTAAATGATTGTGAAAACAAATTTCAAAAACAATTTACCCTTTTAAGGATCCACTACTCCATTTATAAGTAAAAAAGTGAAAAGCTCCAGTCGCTGCTGCAAGGTTTTGGTCGGATGAAGTATACTTTGTATGGTAAATTGATGATGAGATGAGGTCGCCTTCAAACGGTTAATTTCACTCCCGCATGGCATTCATTCATGGCATCCCGTCATTCTGCACACAACACAAGAATCCCAAACCATATCAATATTTGAAGAAACAAAAGCTGTTTCTTAAATGACAACACTACACCAACCAAGTTTTAATTCAGAAGTTTGCGATGTAATGAAATTATTGGATTTAATCATTAAAAAATCTGATCCCCTTTTCCTTTCATTTTTACTATGTCTACATATTTATGTACCTATGTGCGTGTGTACCTTGCACAAATTAGCAAAAACAAATACTTTTTTTCTAGGTTTGTTTTCCTAAATCAGTTTTTAAAAATCCGGTTTTGCCAATATTATTAGGTAAGCCATAAGCTATATAGTCTCCTCTGCTCTAGTCTCTGATGTTGGGGCAAGTCTTTTTTTATTGAAGTGACTTTGTCTAATATTTCGATACATTCAATCCCCCCATCAATAATTTATGCATTGGTACACAAACTTTCCATAAAGTTTTAGCGAGAGCGAGGCAGCCTATATATCCCAATTATGGAAACTATGAGATCGTCGCAAAAAGCAATTAGGACTCTCACAAATCACACGTTACTTCACAAGAATACTACTAGTAGGCAAGCTCTACACTGCGCTGTCCAAGTGACAGGCCAAGTCACGCTGCATAGGTGGTCCATGAATTTATGACAAAAAATATATCCTTTGGAGACTATTACATCAGCAGCGACACGAACCTTATCAATCACAAATAAAAAAAGATATCCATACCTCCTCCTTGCTTGCACTATTATTTGTCAACCTGCATGGAAAGCAAGTGCAAATATTTTCATACTACATTTCATCCAAATGGCTTTATAACCATATCGACGAGACGAGTTTTCGCAGCATGTTCAGTCTCTGTAGTAGACAAGTCCATCATACTGTTCCTACACGAGGAGGCTCTTACTTGTATTAATGCAACAATTGCAGTTGTCAATTTCATAAATGATCAATCGAGAAATCTTGTGGCTATCACTACCAAAAGGAGAGCGAAGCAGTTTAAGCTGCCTAGAATAAGGAAGGTCATAATTCTTCTTTTATTTTTATCCCTTTTCAATTTACACCTACCCGGTTTGCTCAAACTTTGGACAATGACAGAAACCGTCCACCTTAACTAACTACACAGCTTTCTCTGCAAACTCCAAGCTGGTGTGTCTTACAAAAAACAAAAGCATTTGAATCAGATACGTCACCCTCGCTAAGCTCAAAGACGACAACAAGTCAATTCAGTCAATCCAATAAAAATTTCCAGATTGACAAATATCGCCCTTTAATTTATTGCACATCTTTTCAAATGGGACGAGAAAAGAAAACTGATCATGATCATTGAAAGATTAAAATCTTAAAACCATATCCAAGCCCAATCTCATCTCATGATATGATACTTTTGCAAAAAACCTTCACCTTCATGAAATGAAATAAAATGAGGATGAACCCAAGTTTAACTTTTTAAGATGACGCCTATAAGTCAAACAACCATTTTTTTTAATTTTTGTTACTTTTGACCGACCCCATCATCTCATCCCTAAGCCAAGGTAATAAAAATAAATAACAAAACACTTGTTTCCCAACCATCCTAAAAGTGTGGCAGATGCATCATCCTCGATTCCTTTTATCTCAACTTTGGCTATTCCTAATCTCAAGTTTAAAACTATTAAAAGTCTCTCAACATCGCTGCTAAAAGTAAAGTACAATACTCGCCTCTTTTACTTTTGATTTTTATTAAAAAAAAACAGATTTTTTTTACATCCCCAGCAACAGCAACAATCTTAAACATTAAACCAATTCACAATCAGTTTTTACCTCTGTTCCTTCTTTGCCCACTCACCCACTTCTCCACTTTATCAACTAACTTACGATTAGACTTGAATTATACTAAATACTCACACAAATTTCATCCCCAAAAAAGCAGGTGAATACATAAAATAAAAAGGGCAAGTAGTTTTGAAGAAAAAAACAAAACATTCACAACACATTCATTTCATTTAATCTTCTTTCCGATACACATGGCCCACTACAGAGATAAATTTAGAACTTGATTCAAATTTTTCGACGCAGAAAATAGGAATTCATAATATGTCTAAAAAAACCTAGCAACTTAACTTTACTAAAGACTGCTTATTAATAGGCATCATATCATCATCATTCACCCTACGCCCACGTTACGTAGTTAATTTTAATGCAGTTTACTTTCAACCTTTAAATATTTTTTTCTTCATTTTTTTCTTCTACAAAAAAAGGAACAATAACTCATTTACTTATTTCATGTTCTCTCTACCGTATCACTGTCCTGTACAGAAAGCGTACCTATAACGCATATTACTAGTTAGCATTTTAAACTTGTGCTCTGTTGTCTGTTAATAATACTACCCCATTCAAATGCTAAAATTTCAATCATAAAAAAATTAGATTAAAGAACGAACTGTTTTTTTTTAATTTTAAAAAGTAAAACCTCAACCAGTAATCTATATATTTTACTGCTTTGACTTCAGCTCAGCACACTCCACTCTCATGAAGAAAAAATAACATTTAGAATCCACTTGTTACACAGTGCGAACCCTAGTTTGCTAATTTACTTCTCATATGCAAAAGAGGGAGGGGAAAACATAATTAAAAAGTGTTTTCTGTTATTTTCGCAAGTTAAATTGGTAAAAAAAAATAAAACAAACTTCAAAAGTACCTAGCGGCCACCTCCACAACCATATATCATGCTGCAATACAGTTGCACTGCTACTAGTGCCGACTAAACTCAAACTATTATGTTTAAAGTTTAAATGTACGTCATATAATCAAGTCATGATAATGATTAACAATGTACAATGTAAAATACACGAAAAAAATGTGGATTTAAGTTATACTTAATTGTCGCCATAAGTTAGACGCGTGAACAAAGCAACAATGTCTTTTAGGGGGACATTTAAAAGTTGAATTTTGACTCCAATTTAATTCATTATTTGTCAATCGTTTACTTTACTATTAAACCGTTAGGATACCTGTGACTCGGCTTAAGATTAATCCCCAAAAATAATATAATAATACGTATAATCACAATTTCTTTTTGAAGTTTAAAGTTCACACAAACTCACAATATCACTGCACACTAGGGCTATTTTATGTTGTTCTACAGGAGACAAATATAAATTGGTTGTCTCCGCAACTCCAGCTCTCCGCACTAAAAAAAACTATAAATAATCATTCATTAAATCTATTTTTTCTTGCGTTTCGCCTTTTATACATAGCTCCTCTCCTGCCTATAAAACTGATCCGTACTTAAATCAATCAATCAATGAATGGGCTTTTTAATCGTAATTGTACTCATGTTTTACGCATAGACAGATACATGCTCACTCACATTTAAGTATTTTACGTTCACTGTACGACATGACGTACAAACAAAAGCAAACCTCCACAGCAGTTACAAAGATTTTTCACTAATTGAAGAATACAAAACAGTTTGTGTTTTTATTTATTTACTCACCCAACAGTAATAGTAATATGTGTAATTGAAGCTTTATTATTAATCAACAAAAAACTACGAAGAACAGGACAAGCTGAGCCTTGTTAATCTCTTCCTACGCACTTCCCTTTTGCCGTTGTTGTTGGGAGGAATGATTTGTAACAATAACACTATATTTAACTGCATGATGATGATGACAATTGTTTAAATAGTTTATTTATAAAACTTCCCCTCCTCCTCTCTTATCTAACTAACTTGACGTAAAACTGAATGAATGACTTTTTTTTAATGTTTGTATGTGGCTGGTTGCCCGTCGTCGTCGTCGTCGTATGCCTTTCGGTATTTTTTTTTACATTTAACCTATCTTATTATTGTTCGTCCACTTAATTTGCCTAAGCAAACAATACAATAGAAAAAATGAAAGAATTTGTTTCAGTGTAAACTTTGTAGTAAGAAAATACTTGATTAGGATTACATTACTATGAGCTGGCTAATAACATTGTGTGTTACATGTTAGGGACATACATACAAATAAGATATAATTTTTAACTATGAAATTGGTTAAGCTTTTCTTTACGTACACTACAGAGTGGAGTCCAATCCCGTGATTAAACGAGGGATGACGATGATAATGTTGATGTTGACGGCAGTTAAGTTCGCACTGCACACACTACTACTACCAGCAACTCCACAAATTCTCATGTTTATATTATTATGACGCTAGTTAATATATTGTGTTGTGTTTTTTGCGAGCACTTTAATGAGTTGACTTGGTTGGATTATGATGATGTTGATGATGGTAGGAATAATATTTATAGTTTTCTTCTATGCAGTTGTTCAAGATGCATCTCATCTGTCTACATAGTTCCGTCCGTCCGTCCGTGTGTGTTGTTGTTGGTGGTGGTGTGATGTTGATGTTGATGAGAGGGTGACGATCAAATCTTTTTATTATTGTGTGAGTGAAGTAAAATGGAATGGTGATGGTAAAGTTGTATCTCTGTTGTAGAGCTGAAGCTGAAGCTCTCGTTTCGTTTCTATACGATCATGATGACAATTGTCTCAGAGAATTTGAGAAATATGCGCTGCTCTGTTGAAAGGAAATTCTTTGCAAGAGCAGTCCATATTACATGGGATGGTAGTAGATAGATAGATGAGAGAGAGGAAGAAGGGAACAACATTTACAGTAAAAAAAATTATTATGTATTGTGGATTTGGATTGTGACTAAGAATGAGATAGCAGCGCAGCGTTTGCGTTCCTTGCTTATTGCTAGATGATATGAATGAGAGTCTCTCTCTCTGCCTGATTTTAGCCAAAGGGAGAAGTTGTGGGAGTATGAAATAAGTGGAGTTTGGAGTTGGATATTGGATGGTGAAGAAGGGAGAAGAAAAAAAAACGATCTATGTTTGACTGTATGACATGACTCTGACATCTCTTCGTCGGGATGCGGATGGATAAAGTAAAGTTGGATCGGTAAACTGTGATGTTGATGATCATAGATATATTATTTCATGTTTAGAGCTAGCTGGTTGCTTTGTTGGTGCTGTATTGTTTTAGATGACGAAAAAAAGTTGTCTGTACATTTTCTAAATATTTCTCTCTCCTGCAAAATGATATAGAGAGAGAGCTATTCGCTTATGTGTGATTCCATTCCATTGTTGAAGAATTTTTGTACTTGTCAACTTGTGGGAGATGGCAATAATGGGATTGAGTAGTCAGTGCAGTGCAGTGCTGGGGCTTTTGAGTAGGTATTCCTCTCTCTCTCTCTCTGTCTCTGGTTAGGTATGTATGTACGGATGGGATATTTCTCTACCAAAATGGTATTCTTGTGTGAGAGATTCTGATGGGGAAGAAAGGCAACAAGCATGTAACATGTAGTAAGTAACTTGCTTTAGGTGTATTGTTAGAAGCGTCTCTGCTCTGTTCTGTTCATTCTAGAAAATTGTTGAAGAGTCCACTTACTTGGCTTTAGATAACATTTAGGTAGATGTAGTACGTAGTAGTGCTGTGCAGTAGGTATGTTGTTCATACGTATCTGAGCGAGTTGAGAGTTGTGCAATATTATTCCAATCGAATGTTTAGGTGAAGCTTGACGGAACCCCTAGTTGCCATCTCTGGGCTGGATGGGGTTACAGGATGGGTGGGAAAGGATTGTAAAGGGTTAAGTACAACGGCGGAAGGGTAGATGAGGTGGCTGTAGGCTTTGCAAATGTTACGACAATAAATAAATGCTTTCTCATTTTTGCATACGTAACAACGTATAGGTATGTACAAGCTTGTGTGTATCTATTTATCTAGCAAGCAATGAAAAAAATGAGTCTCCATAATTGTTTTGGTGTTGGAAGGATGTGATAATGAGTTCTCATAATTAAATGAGTATTTTAGCTGGAGAGGAAATGAATATCACTAAATCATATTTACAAACAATTTTATTGGAAGTGATGGCGTGTAGTTAGTTGCTATGTATATTTTTTAGTGTGCCATAAAGCACTGGTGATTTCGAATGCTTTGTATCTCGTTGCCCCAATTTTCCGTCTGTTGGCGAGCCTATTTTCGAATGGCTTTTTACACCGTCAGTGAGGTCAGCAAGCGCCGTTCTTTGGCGAAGTATGTAGGAACAGCTGCGCACTAGCTGTTGACAGGCGAGTTAGCCCCATTCACAGCAGTTTTAGAAAGAAAAGATTCGTAGAAGATTGTTCAAAAAAGTAGATTGTCATTCATTCGTTTTTACTCTGTAATTAATTTATGTTGGTGAAGATTTATATGAAATTAAAGTAACTGAAGTACCGTAAATTGTCCTCGTTGGTTGGTCGTTATTTTAACTATAGTCTCATCAGTTAATTTAGTTCGAAAGTAGACATAATTTACAGCCGTATTTGAAACGGGAATTTCTCTGCATCGGGTAGATCATTGTAAATTCAATATTGTGGAGGCCCTGCCCAGATAATTAATCAGTCAGATTGATTGTTGGTGTTTTGGAACAATTCATAGTGAAAGTTAAAATCGATTCTGAAGTGTCAGTGAGGATGGATCGTGTCAAGAAGGACCGTACTGCCATGAGGGCGAAGCTCACCCGTCTCATCAATCAAGCCAACCTCTTGCTTCGAGCAGCTGTTCCAGACAAGGATGCCCTGCAGGTCAAGTTCGAAATGCTGATGACGTTGGGAAGGGGATTGGAAGAAGTGGATGCAGCCATTCGTGATAAAATGCTGGATGAGGATGCGGATGACGGAGCTCTGGAAACGGAACAGCAAGCCTCTGATCAGTATCAGGAATCGTACCTAACTTTGAAAATCAAACTACAAAGGATTTTGGAGCCACCAGCCACTCCCGTGTCGACGCCAGGATTTCAAGGAACAGCCTCAGCCAACAAGAGGACCTTTCAGCTTCCGAAGATCAAGCCAATGACGTTCGACGGAGACTACAAGTCATGGTTGACCTGGTGGGCCCAATTCAAGAAAATCCATGAGGACCAGGACCTGGACTTATCGGATAAATCACATTACTTGCTCGATGCCATGAAGGATGGAACGGAAGCCAGAGCCCTTGTGTTGCTGTACCTTCAGTCATCGGACAACTACAACGAAGCTGTCGAAGCCTTGAAGGAGTGCTATGGAAGGGACGAAATCCAGCAACAGTACTACATCCGCCAGCTCCTAAGTCTTGTGATGTCCAACGTGGCAAGCAAGGAAAAGTTACCACTTGGAGCATTGTACCTTCAACTGGAGTCTCACCTTCGATGCCTGTACACGTTGAAGTTGGATCAGGCCGATCCAGCAACGTGGTTATTTCCAATGGTGGAGTCGTCCTTGTCAGAAGATACAATGTGGGCCTGGCAGCGGAGTTCTTTTTCGAAACAGGATGGGAAAGTTTTGAACCCTCCCAAGACTCGACTGGATTTGCTGATGGATTTCATCAAAGGAGAAGTGCGCACGGAGCAGCAGATCGCAATGGCGCAGACTGCATTCCAGTCCAGCAGCAGCAATGATCAGCCCCAACGGAATAAGGATAAGGACCGAAAAGCGAAGGCTCAAGCTAGCAAGAAAACGGAAGATTTTTCAACAGCAGCGGGTCTGATTGCTGGAGAATTATCTTGTGGATTCTGCGATGGACGGCATGACACTGATCGATGTGTAAGAGCCCAAGGACTGACCTACCTGGAGAGAAAGGATAAATTGAAATCGAAGAACTTATGCTTCTCATGTCTGTACCCATTTCACCCCAAGAAGCCCTGTAAGGTTCCAGTTAAATGCATTCTTTGTGGAAAGCCTCATCACACGCTTATGTGTCAGAAGGGAGGTCCTTCAAACAAGAAGACGGAATCCGAAGAGGATACTGAGGGCTCCGGGTTCCCTAAAAAATCCCCGATAGTGACGGCATCGACAGCAAACGTATGTAGTGGTGACGTCCTTCTCAACATCCTACAAGTGAAGGTCATCGGGAAGAAAGGCAAGAGTCTGACGGTGCGGATGGTGGGAGACAGTGGATGTCAGCGTAGCTACATCACAGAGGAGTTGGTGAAGAATCTGCAGCTCAAGGAAGATGGAAACGAGTATCTCCAGAACGTGCTGTTTGGAAATATCGCTACCCCTCCCATTCTTCACAAACGAATCACCGTACCCATGGCCAGCCTGGATGGAAGAAACGTGGATGAGAAAATTTTGTTGCAGAAGAAACAAATCTGTGGAGCTCTGTCGAAAGTTCCATATGGACCATGGATCGACGAATTACGTCAACGGGGGATCCAGCTCACTGATTTAGGAGATGGCTGTGCAGAAGTCGATATTCTACTTGGCAGCGATAAATGGAATTCTATCCTTATCAAAGATGAGCGGGACCGAGTAAATTCCTACATGACCAAGTGTGGATTGCTGGCAGTAGAAACTATCTTTGGATGGACCTTGAGCGGACCGGTTCCAGTATCCAGCAACATGTCCCTAGCAGTAACTTCTTCACTTCTCAGCGTCAACCCTGACATAGCTCACATGTGGAGTTTGGAATCAATAGGGATCAAGGACCCGATTGACGTGAAATCGAAAGAGGAGGAAGAAAAAGAAGCCATGGATCACTTCCGGAAAAATGTCAGCCGTGACCAAGAAGGACGATACGTCGTGGGACTTCCATGGAAAAGTTCCAGTCATATCCTTCCAACCAACCGACAAGTGGCGGAGAAACGACTGGTGAGAGCAACTGCAACTTTGAAGAAGATGGAAAAGTTTGCAATGTACGATGCTGTCTTTCGAGGGTGGGAACAAGAAGCGATCATTTCCGAAGTCGAAGAAGATAAGGAAGATGGCCACTACCTCCCTCACCGCCCAGTCTTCAAGGAAAGCGCCACGACTCCGGTACGTCCCGTGTTCGACGCTTCGTGCAAGGTTGGCAAGCATCCAAGTCTGAATGACTGTCTCTTCAAAGGACCGAACCTGCTAGAGCTTATCCCTTCGATACTGTTGCGTTTTCGAGAGAACAACATTGGGGTCTCTGCGGATATTAGAAAGGCCTTCCAAATGATCCGTGTACGTGAGGAGGACCGGAAGTTCCAGAAATTCTTGTGGTGGTCGGATGAGTCATGCTCGAAGCTGAAGGTGTATCAGCACGAACGAGTGGTTTTTGGCATGAACTGCAGTCCATTCCTTCTAGCAGCTACGATAAATCTGCATCTCGAGAAAACCGCCCCGGATATTAAGGAAGCCATTCTCTACTACGTGGATAATTTGGCTAATTCTGTGAAGGCAGAAAAAGATTACGTCGACCTCAAAAGAAACGCAACTCTGGTTATGAAGGAGGCTGGAATGGAGCTTCGACAGTGGGCGC
>JAQGAI010000821.1:0-17387 GCA_034696905.1 Lepidocyrtus violaceus
TGCGATGAACTGGATAAGGCTGTATGTCATCCATTTTCGGTCTGCGTTGCCTTCCCTCTTTTGCCCACGCCCCAAATTTCATAGCAGCCCCGACTTTATTATTCACACTAGCCGTCTTCACTGTCTTATCTGACACATCCGAAGTCACGTTTGCCTTATCTGATACCTCAACCTCCGACGTCGTCTTCACGTTATCCATCTCTTCGGAAACTGTCGTCGCTTTTGAATCAACAGTATCAGAGGTTGCCTTCGAATTTTTATCCGCCACCTCAGAAGTCGTCTCCTTCACTTTGTCTGGCACGCCCAACATCATCCTCACGCTATCTGCCATAATGTCCTTCCGATGTCCGAGAGCACAAACAAATCTCAATAAAAACAACAAAGGACAATCACGATGCCACCTCCACAAGCAAAAACTTCGACCAACTGTAACTTGTCTCCTACCCCAATAACTAATCACTTGTACTTCTACCTCTTTCTTTCCAACACAACACGACGGTTAAAATCCTGATTCTAAATGTATAATGGGCAAAATCGATTTAATCACTGATTCTACCAAAAGCACTTTAAATATTAATTACAGTGTCCACCCAGTTATAATTACAGTTATATACGTACTATATAGCTCAAGCTCTTTGGTCCACCCACTCACCACGATCTAGGAGAAAAATCGAAGCACTTTTCCGTGAATAGTGCAGTGCATCCACTATTTTGAATTTAATTTTGTTGATGAAGTGAATGTTTAGCCCTTGTGTGTAGTGATAGCGATCATATGATCCATGATCTAAAGAAACTGGATGGAAGTAATATAATGTAGTGAAGTCATAGAATTTAGCTAACTGATAGATGGCATAATATGGAGTCATGGAGGATGAATGAACCAACAAGATAAGGCAAGATTAGCCTTACAACGCAACAACCCCAGAAACTGACGTCAACAGATAACCTCTTCTTATGGCCGGCTGGACCGAAACAAACCCGCGTTTGTTTCAGAATAAGACAAGGAGAGACTCTCCTTGTCTTATTCTGAAGAAACCAACAACTCTCCTGGAGAGTTGCTTGCATGTGCATTATTATTTACATACATCACCGCAGTCAACTATAGTTTGATTTTCATTTCTTTTATTTTCACCACGAAAACAAACGATATACAACGCAACGGGGCGCGCAGCTAATTTCTGTAATTTTGCTTTTGGACCGTGTAGTACAAATTTGCATATTTTTCATTTGAATTCATATCAAATCTAACCCAGTTCTGCCATTTCTCTTTACTCATTTTGCCTAGCGAATGCAAAAGAATTATAATGCAATGGAACGTGTTCCAGTTCCAGACTCGTTTCGTTTAGTTTCTATTTTAGTTTTGAACTAGCCTAGGTAAAAATCAAAGGTAAATATGCAAATATGGCGCGGGTGGACAACTGGATTTAACTCTTTAGCTCGTCTCCAGCAGCAGTTCAAGCTTGAATATGAAATGAATGAAATGATCAAGGTTAACAGAATTATTTACTAATAAACTATGCAAATCTGACTAATATTACTTTAAATCAAACAATACGGATTCATTTTTTATTCATTTTAACATATTTTGCATAAAGGTACATACCTAATATGACATACGACGACGAGTTATGATATGATATAAAGATTTTAAAGATAATTTGATTCCGCTATATTTCTATACTGAAGTTGAGATGTAAATTATTAGTGTTATAGTGTACTTCTATAATTTAAGTACTTAAATAGAAACATGTTACATGACATTTACATACATATGCGAAGAATACTGTCGAACATATTTGCATTGCACATCATCATAAACACAAAATGTTTCGTAGATATTAGAATAGAAAAGACCCAGGAGGATTTTTTTAAAACTAGGAACATATTTGAACACGGTTATACCAAGAAAGTCCTCTTCACTTGCTTGATATTTTCCTCTTGAAGACTTGACTTGCCTTCCCTTCTTTTTCATTATCTTCATTTTCCTTCACGTCAAGGGTTTCTGGAGGAGCTTTGCCTTCAGCATTTCTGGAAGCCGACTTGGGTGTTGGTTTCTTATCCACTGGAAAAAGCTTTCCTTTCACAGTTCCAAGCCAACTCAAGGACACTTCCAGGATGAGCATCCCCAGCTTGACCATGGTCACCAGAGTTCCGACAGAGGACAAGTGGACGACCAGGAGCATGACCAATCCTTGGACTTCACCAAACTCATCGAAGATTTTGGAGGTGAGGAGTTTCCTCTCCAAGTCTGGAATTTTTGCTTCGGCCATGTCCTTATCCTCCTCTTGAAATAGCGGGATTCTGAGGGCGAGGAAGGAGCGAAGCGTGAGCAGCCAAGACAAAAGGCAGAGGAGCAAGTTGACCATGATCCGTTTCTGTAATAAATTTAAATAGGTTTTTCATGAATGAGTAAAAAAATTAATTATAGCCTGACTTTGTTATAAATGCTTTTTTACCATCGCCAGATTTGAATCCGTACACTTCGCATAGAACTTGGCATCCGACTTCAGTCCAGCCACCACCAAAACGGACGTCAGCAGCCAAATCCAAGGTGTCATCCAAGAGGGGACGAAAGGGAGGAACTGAAGCGAAGTCTGGATCGCAAACGTGAAGCATGTTAGCTTTCCTGTCATCAGGATCTCATGGCGCTATGAAATAAATATGTATGGACATGTTCATTAATATTATTGCCTATTTGGCCGTATCTTAACTCAAATATGACATGATAAGAATGGCACAACAGTGACCCTGAACGTCAAATCTCTCATTCACTACTGCGTTTTATTAAAAGAATAAGAGGTTCCGACTAAACTTACAATCAATTGACTAGTTATCATCTTAGCGACTTTATGATGGGTTGGGTAGTTGGGTTGGGTTGGTTGGTTGGCTAACGATAATTATTTATATTCTAAAACTAAAAAGATTGAATAAATATAAATTATAAAAGATATCTTTTATACATAAATACAAATCGCGTAACTAATCGTTTAAAAGTAGAGGTCCGTTCAAGCTTTCATCCAAGTAAAAACAATTGTTGTTTCAACCTGGTCCCAAGTCCCAACATGCCCCAGTTTGTTGCTTTACACACTGCGACTTCACTGACTCTAAATTGACAACTTTTAGTTTTATTAGCAGTTTCATTTTTTACACGATTCGTTATCTTTGGTGAAATGGCTGGGATCTGTAAACAGTTTCCTTAGGAATCCCTCCTCAGTGTATACTTTTCAGCTTCCTCGAAACAGTGATTCCAACCTGGAATGGAAAATTGAGACATGGCCATGATGTGGGCAAGTTATTTGCAATCTCAAGTTAAAATGATGGTTTAAGCATGGCATTGTTGTATGTCTACCCTTGCTGTATGAGTACTTTCAAAAGGACACCCAAATTGAGTACAAACCGGATCAGTGACAGGAACAAAATATGAATGCTCGTTATGAACGGGACGTAGTAGAAAGGACTCAGGTTAATTTTCAGCCAAGTGATCTGCAAGTCCTGGGCCTCGTCCACAACATACTTCTGAGCGAATCCCCATAGGGCATCTGGAACTATCCAGAACATGTTGGCTGCCAGGGGAAGCATGCTTACGAAAATTAGGAAGAAGTCCATTCCAAGAAATATCTGGAAAGGAAAAAGTTGAGTAAGTAAAGTTGAGAAATTCAATCAGGGAGATAATTTCCACTTCCGGTTCATATTTACCGATCGCTCCGAAACAGTCTTTAGAATTTCTCCTTGTACCAGGAAATACTCCACATAAAAGAAGCTCACTTCCACTATGGAGTAAATCCACAGGATGTTGTTCAGGACGGCCCAGGTCATTATCTGGAGGAGGCTTATTAAAGCCGTAGCTCCGAGAACGAATCCCGTCTCGTAGACCTGCTCATAGATATAGAGAAATAATGCCAATTTAGAAATGATCCAAATTAATACTAAGCAATCATCACAAGCATCTAGAATAAGCATGTTACTGAAAAGTATGCATTAAAAATGGCAAATAAAAAAGGCAACAAAACAGCACAACAGCAGTAAAGTTTTTGCGACCTTCGACCCTTCGTGTAGTATCAGTTTCAAGTGAAATCAGTTTTATTGGAATTACCCAAGCGTTTTGTGTAGTGATTATCATATAAGCCATCATAAACAGGTAGAAATGTTGTTGGAGGTGTTGTCGGTGAGTGTAGTTTGAATCAATCTCAAGCTCAAGTAATTTTATCCTCGTGCTTGCTTCCTTGTTTGTAGATCAGAGGGCCTGGCCTTATTGCCTTCCCACTCATCTATTCCAATCCAATCATTCGGCTCTTCCTTAGTCAAAAGCCTTATAATGATATTGTAAACTGAATTATCTAACCTCACTAATGATATTAGCAGTGATTTTGTATTTTCTATGTCTTCTCTCTCCCTTTCTCTCCTCCCGAGGCAGAGGCTAATGAATTTCGAGTGAAAGTGAAGCAGGAAAGAGGAAGGTAAGTAGGTAGGAGCATTAAATTAGGGACTGGGAACGTGAAGGAAGTAGCAAAAGCTATATAGCGTCTTTTTTATTCCGTCCTTCCTGCCATCATATCATCCTCATATTCAGAGATTCCAAAAAAAAACCAAGCTCCTTGTTCCAAACAAGATCCGCGTGTATTCTAAAGACCTCTTTCTCTCCGTCTCCATGTATCGATCAGGTTGGTTCGGTTTGGTTGTCCAGTCCATTGCGTGGCAACTTTAGAGTTAGACGTTTGTTGATGTTGCTTCATCAGGCGGAAACTAACATCAACATCTTATTTTTCTCACATCATCGCATCTCCTCATCCTCCTCCTCTCATTTCAGACTCCCCTAAAACGGTGGGGATGTGATATGGCTTGGCTGGCTGTGATGTTGATGTGCGATTGCTGGAGTGGGTTTTAGCTTCCTTTCTTTTGTCTTTTTCTACGGAAACTTTCTCACGTTCAGTTCCAGTTTGCAAAATACTAACTGGATAAAATACACAAGAGTCGGGAGAAAAAGACCTCTTGACGGAGCACAATGGGATGCTCTAATGATCTACACGGTAAATATTTGTCCACGGGGATGGATGAATAATACAGAGATGGCTGGGTGGAACTGGAAGGATGGATGGATGGATGGCTTCATTGGCTTCTGTTCTGTTCTTGTTCTATATGCCTAGTCATATCTTATTTAGCAAAATGTTTAATATTATCCAGACACGCATTCCATCCAATTCCAGAGCTCCAGCTACAGAAGACTATAACAGACTAAAATAGAAAAAACAATAATAATAAAATTATGATGATGATGCGGCTTATTCCTCCTAATATGTAAATTCATTACGGTTTTCCATCATGTAAAGTGCCAATACAGGACCAAAATGCCAAATGATACGTTGTAGATATTTCCAGTTTTATACCTGACATAAACCTAATATGAATTTGATATTCTATTCTATTTAGCATCAATGAATACGAGTAGATATCAAATTAATCCTGATCAAAAAGTGCTAAAATATTTGACCTGTTTAGTTCGTCGCTGAATTCCAGAATCCCTAAATAAGTTTAGTATGAAAATGCAATCGCTACTCATTCATTCGTCAGATATTAATATGACTTGTTTCTTCGTGGAATTGACAAAATGTAAGTTTTTATTAGGTAAATTCAATCAGTGAGAATTAATACACATTGTTTGTTTGTGATTCTTTGTACAATAAAAATTATACTATTTTTTACGACTGGCTGTGCCTATCTTTTTCTGATTTTTTCATTTTCCCTTCTTGGAAACACATATGTAATTAAGCCCATTCAACTGAAAACTTCTAATTACTTTTCCCCCTCTCATATATTTTAGTTCCCAATAATTAATTTAAAAAAAACATTAGTATACGCCAGAACACACACACAGCAAGAGCAACTAGTATAGTAGTGCCAGTTAGTGCCGTGAGCTATGTGTATTCATTCATCCATCCACGCACGGAAGATGATTTCATCATCAGCATCATCATGATCATGAGCATCTACATAAAATTTCATCCAATTCAATTCCAGAAGCTTTAGCCTTCCAAGTCAACTCACAGGGGGTTCCCTTGTCCTTTACTTTAAGCTTCACTTTTGTCTGGCTGGGCTCTTCTTGCCCATTTTCTGTCTGACTCTGATATGATCTATCTACTATCTGAGTGAGTGTGTGTGTCTTACACTCTTTGGAGTAAACTTGCCTACTTCCAAGATGAAAAAGGATTGCTTCGCATTTCCAACGCAAACAGTGAGAAATGAAGAGTGAGGATGAACTCAGCTCAACGATGAAATTGAAGGAGCATCGCAGCAATAGCAAGAGCACCGTATCAAATCAAATCAAACAGGTTGTTTTTTTGTGAAGGCTACCGCATCCGACTTCTTCAACGCAAGGTGCATTGCATTGTAGTTTGCATAATATTTATAACTAAACGAGAGTACTGAGTGAGTGAGATCAAAGTGAGTTGAGTGTTGTTATCATCATTAAGAAGCAACAAAAAAAACTTTATAAGAAAAAACTGATGTTTTGCTTGCCCTTCGCTTATAAGTTAGATAGTTATAACTTATGTGTCAATATTTATCAGACGAATTCATATGTGGAAAAAAAATTGCAAGGGATTTTATAACAAGTTGAGTTATCCTATATATAGCCTGCTATATCTCCCTCCTTCCACTTATACTTTGCTCAACTTCATTCAGGATGATGCTGATAAGAATAAGACGAAGGATTGTTGAAGAGTGGAAAAATTCTGATGATAAGAAAACGCACTTCTTCCAACTTCCAACAAAACAAGGAAATGGAAGGTCATTGCCAATATTATTGGGGATGTTGTACGTGCCACAGGCATAATATTCATAGTCAAAGATGAATGAAGACGATATCAACACGAACAACATCCTCTCCTCCTCTTCTGCCTCTCCTTCATCGAGTGGTGGTAAGAATAAGAATAAGAATATCTGTACAAAAAAGTAATATCTTTTTTTGCAACTCAATTTTTATATGCAAATTGATGTAACGTATGCATGCTAAATATTTGGGCACTATTCTACTGCAACCCTCCTAATTAAAAGAGATGGTTGGAGGAGCATCAAGGGAATGAGAGTAGGTATTGATATGGCATAATATAGACAATGGACCTAGTTACTACTCAAACACTATATTTATCTATTTATGTTTAGCTTTTATTTTGCGAATAAAAGTCTAATTAATTATACGCATTACAGCCAGAGGAGAATGGAATTAGCTTGGTACATAGTTGAGTTCCCCAGAGTCGGCATGCTTTTTTTATTCATGGATATGATCTATAGGGCGGCTGTTGCGTTGTTCCCCCAAAACTAAAATTTGCATGCCATGTATTGCATCCATATATATAGAACTTGTTACAATTATTCATTTATTAATATTGCTTTAGCCATATTTATTCAAGATAGATGGGAAAAATAACGCTATTATTTGATTTATTATCATCGTAATATTTTTTTCATGTGAGTGTTCGTGAACGCACATAATCAGGATCAGTTTGATTTTGGGATCCAATTCAGTCACTTTGACATATTGCTCTTCGACATCAACTTGGTTTCGTTATGTTTTGGATTGGATTGTTGGATTTTTTTTGGCTTGGTTTGACTCTCTCGATATTATTGCTCAATTCTGCATCTTTCCGAGGTGTTCCGTTCTCAAATGGCTCGTTGGATATGAAAAGTGTCAGGTTGCATTTGGCACTTTTGGTGAAAAAAAAAGAAGAATGTTTTTATTGTTGTGAACAGTGGTCTGCTTAGGATGGATCGGATGGTTTAGAATGCCTATAGACCACCGGTGGTCGTTAGTAGTACAGTGCAGTGATCATGTTTGGGATTAGGATCGTGATTGCGTGATAACTTGGAATGGAAAGAAATGCAGAAACATTATCATTAACTTTTTTGGAGCTTTTTTGTTATTTATTTTTATATTTATCTCGATCAATAAGCAATAGATAGTTTTGGTGTAGGTAGAGAATAAACATAAGTTGGATTGGATGGATTGGAAACTGCCTCCACAAACAACCAACAAGTGTCATTGATATTGATGCACATGTCTACCTAAATATTTATAGTCTAATCTGTCGAGTCTGCGCTGTTCTCGCTCTGGATTATGGCTAAATGGCTATATCCGCCAATCATTTTTGACCATGTAAAAAATTCATTGGGCAAGCCCCCCAAAAAAGTGATCTTTTTAAAGTGAGAGGATGCCCATTTACATTTTGTTAATGATGATGAATTTGGGTTGGATGTTCACTTGTTCCTTAACAGTAACAATCAAAGTTATGAAGTTCCCTGGTCCGACGTGTGTGTAGATTGTTTGTGAATACAGTATTTTAAAGTGTCTTGATTTGCCCCTGAAAAAATTGACGAATACTTAATAATTAAATTGGCTACCGATTCAATCGTTCAGTTCAAAATATCTGAAAGCCGGCTTAGGAAACTATTAAATAGTTAATTAGAAAAGTTCAATTGAGAAGGTGTTGAGATGATCAGTACGATTCGGAGAAAACAGTTCAGGTTTTTTAACCGTTCTCGAAACCGTCATGAGACTGAGAATGGGAGCGGAAGTAAGGGAAAGGAGCTCGGTGCTGATGATGATGCGGCTGCACACAATCCTAGTGACAAAAAAGAGGAAAAGACTGAAGGGAAAAGTAGAATGGGTGGGTGACCCAAGTTATGACATATGACTCTGGTCATCATCATGACTATGCTTGTATCCTTTTGCTCTATGCCACGAATCTTGTGTTGAATGTTTGATTAATGTGGCAACAATAATGCATTCAGTTATGAATGATGCCGAATTGTATTTTGAATTAATTGTTCCCATTCTTGTGAATTTGTGTTAGAAAAATTTAGGCTTCTGTTCAAAACTTCTCCGTCATCCCATCCAGGGAAGCATAGTAAGAAAGTCACACCAGCGGTCACCCCCGAACCTGAAGTTGTTTCGTCTTGCCCCGATCCGGAGCCTGATGCTGAAACCTGGTCGTTAGTCCCATCATCCCCGGCGTCATCCTCATCAGAGGAGTCCGGACAAATGGCTGACTACTTGATTAATTCGTATACGAAGTGTAAGCTACAGCTAATGAAAATGCTTTCACTAAAATAGTTGTAAGATGAATACCGGGTTCGAATAAAAATAATGTGTTGTACTATTTGCCCTCAATCCAAACAACGTTGGAGAGTTCCTCCAAAAATCTCTCGTAGAATTCGATCAAAGGTTTAAAAACAAATTGCCAGTAAGTGCACTGGACAAAACTGCTTCTGATGAAGCTATATTTTATTGAATTATTACATTCCTTTCTTTCCCACAATCAATTTGACTGATCCTATGCGTATACTTTCTCTACCCACAGCAAAATGCCCAAATGGCCGACTTTGGTGTTATCAAGAATTTGGGCGAAGGGTCCTTTGGTCTCGTCAAGCTGGTGCAGCATAAGTCAACCCAAGAGTACCATGCCATGAAGTGTCTGTTCAAAGCTAAAATTGTGAAGATGAAGCAGGTGGACCACACAATGAATGAAACGAAGGTCCTCGCCTCGATCGGCCATCCTTTCATTGTCAGGCTTGAGTTTTTTTTCATGGTGAGTTATTTGAAATTGATGTGGACCCAGTCCATCCTCTAAATTATGTACGGAAGGCCTAATTGTTTTAACTAGAGGCTATTTGCATTAACCAGAGGCTAATTGCATTTTAAAACTTTTTCTTCCTTTTTAGGATCGTATTTGCCTCTATATCGTTATGGACTTCATTTCCGGAGGAGAAATGTTCAAGCATCTGCAAAAGTTCAAAAAATTCAGCGACCTACAATCAAAGTTCTACGCTAGCCAGGTCATCCTTGGCTTCGAGTACCTCCACAATCTGGACCTGGTTTACAGGGATCTCAAGCCCGAGAACTTGTTATTAGATGCGCAAGGCTATGTGAAGATAACGGATTTTGGCTTTGCCAAGCGAATCAAAGGCCGAACCTGGACCCTTTGTGGGACTCCTGAATCTCGCTCCGGAAGTGATCATGGCTAAAGGCTACGGCAAGTCGGTGGATTGGTGGGCGGTTGGAGTCCTCATCTACGTAATGGTTTCGGGGAGGTCCCCCTTCTACGCTGAACAACCCCTTCAGATTTATGAGAAGATTGTGGCAGGGAAATTTAAATTCCCTAGTTTCATGAACAACGACTGTCAGGATCTGGTGAAGAACATTCTTCATGTGGATTTAAGCCGGCGGTATGGTAATCTCAAGAATGGCGTTCATGACATTAAGAATCACAAGTGGTTCCACGGACTGGACTGGAATGCCCTGTTCCATAGGAAGCTCCTACCACCATTCAAGCCGGACGTAAAAAATCCCGGAGACACCGGTCAGTTCATTCCCTTCCAGTCGGACATCGAAAAGGAAATGTCGAGAATGTGGACTGGGGAAGATTACGAAAAGTACTTCAAGGACTTTTAAGGAGAGCCAACAGAACCAATCAATCACATATTCACACTTATCATTTTGAGTATTTATCTGGGGAGAAAAATTCTCTTCAAAACAATGCTTAAGAAAATAAATATAGAATATAAAAAATCAATATTATTATATTCAAATCAAATCCACTTTTTATTTTTTAATTCACCAATTGAATTACCCAAATTGAATCCAATTACAATTGCAATTACAAAAGGCCCAAGAATGACGTAATTTATGTGAGATGATGCCCATTTAGAGATGATGATCAATTTAGGCTGGGATATGTTCACCCATTCCTTAACAGTAAGAATCAAAGTTATATGAAGTGCCCTGATCTGACGTGTATTGTTTGTGAATAAAGTATTTTAAACTGTCTTGATTTGCCCCAGAAAAATGGACTTAAAATAAAATTTGCTACAGACTACCAATCATTCAGTTCAAAATAAATTAAAGCTGGGGTCAGAAAAGTGTAAAATAGTTAATTAGAACAGTTCAATTGAGAAATGGTTGAGATGATCAGTACGATTCGCAGTAAACAGTTTAGATGTTTTAAACGTTCCCAAAACCGTCATGAGACTGAGAATGGGAGCGGAAGTAAGGGAAAGGAGCTCGGTGCTGGTGATGATGCCGCTGCACACAATCCTAGTGATGAAAAAGCAGAAAAGACTGAAAAGAAAAGCAGAATGGGTGGGTTACCCAAGTTATTATCATCATCATGACTATGCTTATATCATTTTTCTTCGCCATGCCACCACGCCTTGTGTTGAATTGTGATTCATGTGGCAACAAGAATGCATTCAATTATAAATTATGAATGATGCCGAATTGTATAAAAAATATTTTGAATTAATTGTTCCCATTCTTGTGAATTTGTGTTAGAAAAATTTAAGACTTCTGTTCAAAACTTCTCCGTCCTCCCACCCAGGGAATCGTAGTAAGAAAGTCACACCAGCGGTCACCCCCGAACCTGAAGTTGTTTCATCTTGCCCCGATCCGGAGCCTGATGCTGAAACCTGGTCGTTAGTCCCATCATCCCCGGCGTCATCCTCATCAGAGGAGTCCGGACAAATGGCTGACTACTTGATTAATTCGTATACGAAGTGTAAGCTACAGCTAATGAAAATGCTTTCACTAAAATAGTTGTAAGATGAATACCGGGTTCGAATAAAAATAATGTGTTGTACTATTTGCCCTCAATCCAAACAACGTTGGAGAGTTCCTCCAAAAATCTCTCGTAGAATTCGATCAAAGGTTTAAAAACAAATTGCCAGTAAGTGCACTGGACAAAACTGCTTCTGATGAAGCTATATTTTATTGAATTATTACATTCCTTTCTTTCCCACAATCAATTTGACTGATCCTATGCGTATACTTTCTCTACCCACAGCAAAATGCCCAAATGGCCGACTTTGGTGTTATCAAGAATTTGGGCGAAGGGTCCTTTGGTCTCGTCAAGCTGGTGCAGCATAAGTCAACCCAAGAGTACCATGCCATGAAGTGTCTGTTCAAAGCTAAAATTGTGAAGATGAAGCAGGTGGACCACACAATGAATGAAACGAAGGTCCTCGGCTCGATCGGCCATCCCTTCATTGTCAGGCTTGAGTTCTTTATGATGGTGATAAATTTGAAATTGAGCTGGATTGATTGATCCTATAAATTATGTACCGAAGGTCTAACCCATTAGTTGAACCAATTAGAAGCTAATTGATTTTTAAAACTTTTTCTTCCTTTAGGACAAGATTTGCCTCTACATCGTTATGGACTTCATTCCCGGAGGAGAAATGTTCAAGCATCTGCAAAAGTTCAAAAAGTTTGCTGACTCACAAGCCAAGTTCTACGCTGGGCAGGTTATCCTTGGCTTCGAGTACCTCCACAATCTGGACCTGGTTTACAGGGATCTCAAGCCCGAGAACTTGTTGTTTGATGCGCAAGGCTACGTAAAGATAACGGATTTTGGCTTTGCCAAGCGAATTAAAGGCCGAACCTGGACCCTTTGTGGAACTCCAGAATACCTCGCTCCGGAAATAGTCTTGGCTAAAGGCTACGGCAAGTCGGTGGATTGGTGGGCATGTGGAGTTCTCATCTACGAAATGGTTTCGGGGAGGTCCCCCTTCTACGCTGATGACCCCATGCAGATTTATGAGAAGATTGTTGCGGGGAAATTCAAATTCCCTGGTGGTGTGAACAACGACTGCCAGGATCTGGTGAAGAACATTCTTCAAGTGGATTTGAGCCGGCGGTTTGGTAATCTCAAGAATGGCGTTCAGGACATTAAGAGGCACAAGTGGTTCAACGGACTGGACTGGAATGCCCTGTTCCATAGAAAGATTCAGCCACCATTCAAGCCGGACGTGAAAAATCCCGGAGACACCACCCAGTTCATTGACTTCAAGTCGGACATCGAGAAGGAAATGGCGAAAGCAAAGGGTGGGGAAGATTACGATAAGTACTTCAAGGACTTTTAAGGAGAACCAACGGAAGCAATCAATCACAGTCACACGTATCATTTTGAGTATTTATCTGGGGAAAAAATTCTTGTCTCTTCAAAACAATGCTTAAGGAAGTATAAAAATCAATATTGTATTCAAATCAAATCCACTTTCTATTTTTAAATTCACCAATTGAATTACCGAAATTGAATCCCATTACAATTACAAATTGTCCAAATAAATGACTGACTTAATTCTTAAAAATCCCAACATCGCACACTTCTTCGTTCAACGTCATTTTTATTCCCGTAGCCTTATTTAAATTAGTTCATTAGTTGTTTTTCACAGTTACACTTTTGTACATTAGATAATTATAAATGTTGTAAGTTAGAAGTAGTCCGGTGAGCACTGAGAAATTGTAGAGTACAGTAGTCCCCGTTGGTCGGGTGTAGAGTTCCACAGGGACGAGTATCAAATACAAGGCATTCATCAGGAGACGCCATCCTGCCATGTAGCTACAGATATGAAGGTAGGCAGTGGGTAGAGCAATAATATATCGGAATTTGTAATGGCCTTGGTCTGCGTTCTCAATATGTGAGTGGGCGGAATCCGCTAAGCTGGAGGTTACTAAGTAGGCCACGGTACCCACCATGATTTTCACCTGCATTTAATTAGTTAATTTTTAATGACCATTCAAGTCAAATAGTTGGTAAGTTTTTTTTTGTAATTATAACTGCATGGTTAGTGTTTAGGAAAATATGGATTTACCAATTGAGGTTCCAGCTCAAATTCAGAAAGTGGCTTTGTTAGACAATCCAGTTGAGTAACTACTATGCAAATGCATTCTCCGATGTGCATCCGAAACTTCCAGGAAGTTAGGCTTGGGATGAGGGGGGACAGAAGGAAATAGCTCAACTCGAGTATCATCAGGTAGACGTATAGGGGAGAATAGGAAATTTTGAAGAGCTCTTGATAACCTAATAATTTTACTTCGGCTGCGGTATTCATTCTGTGTAGGTTGAGGAATACAATCTGCCAAAGCTTTATTTTAAGTATGTTACAAATGAAGTTGACCAGATTGTCAGTATAAATGAATTGGAATGAATGTCAAGAATACCCAGTTTCTTCGGTATGCATGCTTAACTTTATTGCAAATTGCAAATGAAGTGTTATGCCAGGACAGGATTCAAATAAAAATCTTTTTTATTGCAAATAATTGAGATGAGCTAGAATGTCCACTGTCCACTATAGTTACTGTTATGTAAATTAGTAAGGATCCCTCAAAATGTCGAATTCCTTGTCCAGGCCTAGACAGTCATCAGTTCCTCGAACTGGGATTTTGTAGTCTTCTGGGCCATTGGGGAGCTCGTCGGAGTAGTTGGGATAAACTGGGCATGGCTTTGGCTTGGGAAGACGTTCAAACCAACCTGTTGGGGTAAAATGAGATTTTCATAGTGAAATGCTGTTGATCAGAAAGTTAGGAGGGAGTCTTGCTAATTCTTTTGGTATTTAGTTAAGTAATGCATTTTTTACATGAAGTTTCCTCATCCATAATGACAGGCTTGCCCATCCATGAGGCTCGCTGAGTATGATCGATAATGTCGTTGACGGTGAGAGGATGAACGTAAACGGTTAGATTCCCCCTGTTTTGAGCCATAAAGGAGTGGGCGGCATTGAATGAGGTTTTGTTGCAGTACATTTCATACTGCGAGACTGGGAAGGGCCCGTACCATCCAATGAAGATCTGCGATTTAAAAATAACTATTATTGAAAGGGCATCCATAATTAAAATGCATTTTTAGAGATCACAGTAAAATACTTAACTTACTTGATTCAATGCGCATTCCTCTAGGGTCTTGTTATTAATCAGTTCTCTTAATGTCCGTCTACAATCAATGGCAAAAAAATTCTCATAATAAAGATAACCGATCTAAGCTTAAATGGATCTTATATAGTTATAAAAACATACCTTAAACTCAAGGCCTCGTCAACACTGCTATTCTTCACTTCAAAAAAGAATGTGTGGAGATGCCATGCCCCGACTTCCTCAAATTCGTAGGAATTTGCTACAGAAAATAGGACGCCGCATGTGACAAACAGCAAGGAGGATACTAACAGCAGTTTGTTCATTTTTAGTGAGATGTTTTAGGTGAACCTGTTTTAAAAAGGAATTAACGAGCGATTTACAAATCCGCGGCTGATACTGCTGATGACCAGGATTGAATCAATTATGACGAGATTTGAGACAAATGCGTTTTGTTTAAATAGTGCAAAAATATGCATGAAGTGACGATTCTGCTAACGTAACACGCTTTAATGACCCGAACCACACGGCTTTCTACTTGATGACCAAATTATTCCAACTCTTGACTTCATTAACGTAATGAAGTCACTCATTTACTTTTAAATGCTGTCATGTCATATGTCACCAACTTATATAATTATCAAAACTCTATCAAAATGCAAATGTCCAAGTTGATTGTTTTCTTTCCTGGTCATACAAATTGTAATTAAAAACAATTGGAAATCTTTTTAATCCATAATACATTAGATAGTTTGATTGTAAAATGAAATGATCTGATGATAAGGATGAAACAAAAGAGAATTATGCAATGGACTTACTGATTGACTGAATTAGACACGCACGCTTCTTTATCGCTAACGTAAACTATGGCTGGCCTCATCCATAGGCTATGTGTAATGGGCTAATGGACCTGTGGGAAACATGAAACGTTAATGAAAATTCGTTACGTTAATTGTAACTCAAGTGTATCATATCATAAGCTTATCATAATCATAACGTGAATGGAAGTTGAGAACAACGTGGAGAACTCCGTTTCTACATTTAATGTAAATACACCCATATTTTTAAACCCGACTACATTTATATCTTGTAAAAGGAAAAAAATAACATGCTACTATATGCATGTACTACTAATTTTGGAATTCAAATGAGTGAAGCGAGGTGTTTTCAGCATGAAAGGAATTTGCATTTAATTTTTATGTCAAGTAAAAAGGTATTTATCCTCAACACCAACAAAGCAGTTGCAGTTTTGTCTTTTATCTCAAATCTTAAATTGTTGTATAAAACTGTAGAAATACTTTTATAACGAGCTCCCCCTCAATAATGAGGAATCTGGCTACTGCCACCTTCGTCGAGTCAACCACAAAGTGAATCAGCGCATTCAAAAGATTCCCCCGAGATTCTGACCAGTCCATATCCAAATCTGACCTTCTGATAAAGATTCCCTTTATGTCAGCCATCAATGTGGAGGGATTGAATCCCTTGTAATCCATTTCCCAGAGGTGGTCCAAGGTGCTGCTGCTATCCCTTATATCATCCTCTCCAAAAAACAATGACTTGTCAGCAGTCTCCTCCAGTGTGACTAGGCTAACAAACTGATCGGTTAGACAGGCACTGGCAAGGATGAAAATGAAGAGGGCGATGAGGATCCGACTCATCACCAAAATGTTTTCCTGATAAGAAAATAAAACGATTTATAAGCAATTTATTTTAGATGCACTTTAGATTTCAGTTTTCCCATAAATTATTCAAATTCAAACTGGCATAATTATCAATGTTTGACGGATGGCAACGTACTTCAAGCTCATGAACGGCGGCTTCACCAGGTCCTGTAGATAAGTCATGAATGATGCTGGCAACAATGACTAGAACGAAGACGGCCTCCTTCCAAAAGGTACTCTCAATCTGGAAACTGATGCGCAGCGTGAAGTCCACAAATGCATAGATCAAGATGTACATCACGAGAATCTTCATTTCATGCGCCTGTTGCGAGTCAAGTGAAAGCATTGTTAGAGAGGATATATTTTGTTTTGTGAAAATGCAAATCATCACAGCATGAAGCATGATACCCGTTAATCTGTTTCACATATTTACACATGGCTTTGTATAAATACGCATTGGTATTGGTTGGGTCCCTTGCAATTGTTGTGGGTTAGCTCACCATAAATTTTGCAGCTGCGGTGGAGTATCCATTCTCGTCGACATGTATTTCCCGGCGCGGTGGGCTCATTTTGCGTGATAAACGGTCAGTTTTCCTCCGTACCGACGAGTTACGAAGATTTCGAAGGAAGAAGGTTATCAGTTTGGAAGTCCAAGTTTGACTGTAGTGTTGATTGTTGATACTTATACTCCTCCTCAGCAGCCAAAAAGGAAGCCGTTTGTTTACAACTATTGTTCACAGCTGTGAATTCCGATCTGGTGAACATTTTAAGCGGATGGAATCGGTGCAAAGTAGTCTAGTTTAATTTAACTATTCAGCTAGTAGTTAATTTTGTTTGAAGCTTTAATGTGGCTCTTGGTACCGGTGGGGGCTTAATACTAGTATAGCCCCCCCACGAGTTGAAAAGTGAGCAATATGTCATTTTGAAGCCCTCACTATTCTGAGTATGATGGTGGTAAAAGTTAGTTGCAGTAACGGTTTTAACGGTAAGAAAATTAACGGTGAAGTTTTAGGTTGCTATGTAGAAAGTATGGTAAATTCGTAATTCAG
>JAQGAI010000822.1:0-17376 GCA_034696905.1 Lepidocyrtus violaceus
CTTTACAAACAAAACCGGAAGTGCATTTACTTGAATCATGAAGATGCACGGACCACTGATAAGATGAATCTCTTGATTGGCTCCTTGTCCTTCAAAGGCCACACGGTGTCGAAAACCATGTCCCCGTGACAGAAGCGATAAAACAAGACAATAAATATTCCAGGGAAGAAGACCCCGAAGTACCGCCAGAGCATACAGTAGGCCGGACTATACTTCCCGGTGTCACTCAGCATCTTAACAAAATAGCTGGCAAGGGATGATGTGATACTGCTGAGCAGAGCGAAAATACAGCCTTTGTACTTTCTCCGGAACCGTCTCCATTTTCTTCGGAAGGGTTTGTACATCTGCTTTCGCTCCAGCTCCCCAATTTCGGAGAAGGCTCGACTTCCTGCAGAGCTACCGCCTAATGACATGGGATAGTTTTTGTCTCCTTCCCCTCCCTCTTGACTTCTACCAACGGAGCCGCTCCTCCCCCCTTGGCCCAGCATAGCTTGCTCGGCAGGATTTAGGGATGATGGGTGACAGCTTATGTCTGCGCTGAGGTCATCCTTGGAAAACAAACCGGATTGGCGATGCTTCCCGGAAAATGTTCTCTTCGGCTGAGTTGTTGCAGGGAGTTGAGCCGCCGCCTGGTAGTTTGACAGTGAAGGAGCTACCACGCCCCTCTCTCCCGAATTGTATGGGGTAGCTAGTTTGTGTCCATCTAAGGATGATGCCTGCGTTACCACTGATTTTAAAGATGTTGGCTTTAAAGAGTCCACGTCACTTGCGGATGCAGCACGGATACGTTTTGGGGTTACACCTCCCGCGCTACCGGTCTCTTTAGGTTTATTACTTGTGTTCTCGCCACTTTGGGCCCCAGTTTGTTGGGAGGAAGAGGCCCTTGGGGCTTTCCCTTTCGTTCGATCCGACATTTTTTACGGTGTTAGAAGCGGTGTGTACGGTGTTTGTTAGAAAGCTCCTGCTGTAATGACGTACCGGGTTCTCTAATCTTGTATCAAACTAAAACTAATTATTACTGCGAGAAATTAAATTATAGATAGTAGTCACAGATAGGGAATTAAATCAAATCAAGTTTTTTTTTAAATGTACATAAGATGAGAGAAAAATAGTGAGAAAGAACAGATAATGTACTACATGGAGGCAGATCCATGGAAATATAAGCTAAAAAATTGAAACCATCTAATTCAAATACAGTAATGAACATGTCTGATGAATAGTTTGAACTTATGACGACTGACTATGAGCAAGAAGGTGGACATGATGTGTTGTCCAGTCCCAGTTTAGTAAAGAAAGACCCCTCCCCAGTGTGGGGATTCCCAAGCTCTATCTCGGAGCAAACTGAGTGAGATTGAAATTTGCATTTTTATTGCCGACATATATATTTGGAGAGTACAGTAAAAGGCTTAGCGTTAGTGTACATATCTAACGTAAAATACTCCATCTAAAATTGGACAAAACATCATCATCATTTTATTAAATCGCATAATTTTTACAGCTAGTTTAAACGAAAGTTTAATCGTATTCAACCGAAACTGCTTATGTTTGTTTTTAATAACTTTTAGCTACTATAATTCTAAACGAATTAATACAAACCTATTTCTACATTACACATTACTGATTTATTACACCCCTCAACTAAATGAATGACAAATATAAATTATATACTGATTCAGCGTTAACTTTCTCCAACCATTTTATGTGCGCATTTGTTATAACTTGGATAAATCTGTGAAATTTATTTTTGTAATTAGCTTTCGATTATATTATAATTCTAATTTCATTCGCTCTTCCACTAACTCTACTTACATTTAATTAGATTGTGTTTAAACAAACATCCATCAACAAAACAAAATCATTTTTTCTGGAGTTTTACACAGTAATTAGGTAATACATCACATCGTG
Source organism: Lepidocyrtus violaceus (assembly GCA_034696905.1). Classification (NCBI taxonomy): domain Eukaryota; kingdom Metazoa; phylum Arthropoda; class Collembola; order Entomobryomorpha; family Entomobryidae; genus Lepidocyrtus; species Lepidocyrtus violaceus. Next base: position 1,906 of record JAQGAI010000822.1, read on the forward strand.
TCGGTTAAAATACTACGAGAAAGTTAGTTCGCTTTCTCTGGTTAAAATGGCAAAAAACAGACAAAATTATTCAGGAACTGTCAATATAAAAGCCAAAAGAAGCTTCAAGTCCAACGTTAATATAGACAATATTATTTGTTAGTACATATATGGCATTAAACACAAAAAAAGCTGAAGTAAGAGCTGAAATATTGTTACATACTTGCTGTTTATAGAGGAAGGATTGATTAAAAAAGATGGATGAACTACTCAGTCTTAAAACTATACACCTCTAAAATTGGATGACCTCTGACCTCTCCACTTTTTTAAATTAAGAAATATGCTGTCTACCAACTAATCGTTAGCCCACTGCATATAAGGGCATTTGAAGTCAGATCTAAAGTGAGATTTCAAGTTGTTAACTAGGAAAGCAAAATACATTTGTTAAATACAGGATAGTGACAGTGTTAATCAAGTCTAATACGAGAAATTATTCTTTTTATAATTAAATTAAACTACTATTAAACTTTCTATAATAATACTACCATTCATTTTGAAAAATGAAAATTACACTCGTCCATACCCTCTTATTTCTGCAATCTGCAAACTTAAAACTAACTTAAATAGTAGTAAATGTGATGAAGAATGAATATTTAAAATAACTTTTAACAAATGCCAAACAAAGACATTATATTTATGGATTAATACGGCTCACTGAGTTTCTTCTGAAAGTGATGTGTGACCCTTAAAACCAGCACCCCTCATAAAACGGTTACTTCACTACTTTTATCGTCAGTAATCAGTAAAATTATAAATATTGATCACATTAGTAAGCCAATCTGTTGGCGGAAAAACATCTCTCCTCCTAATACATTCAATTCGCTACCTTACTTCACTCATTTCAGATCTATGTAAATATTTCTTTATTTCAGTACACTAACATATATGTGATTAAATTAAACTGTAACTACGAAATAATGCTGTTAAGTTTACCATGTAATAGCACAAAACATTAAAAATATGGAAAAGTTTTGTAACTGAACTAGATTCACAAATACAGTAACGTTCCAGACAAAAAACTACCCGCTGTGTGAATGTGTAATAAATCGTATATCGCAACAGAAAGCAAATACATGTTTGCTGATTAATAAAAAAAAAGTGTTTCAGTTAGGTAAATAGCTTAGAAGAACGAAAGCTATTAACTGGAAAGTGTAGTCAACATAAATAAGAATAACATTATGATTGTTATATCAATCCATACATAATTAAAACAAGAGATTACAACTATTAAATACTTTTCATTTTAAATTCTTCCGAGTAGGTGAACTCTGACCTGACCCACCTTTCATTATCTTCTTCTTTCATTCTTACCCCTAAGTTTAACACGGTTTCATCTTAACTTTAAAAAAAAGGAATAGGTCTTTTTGTACTGTATTTAAATTGGGTAACCAGATCTACTAGTGAATATTGACGGTTTGTCGTAGCCTTGCTTTCATACTCCTACTTAAATATTCAGTATCTCATTTCCACGCAAAAAAAATCTACAAACTATAAGGAAGCTAATTTACAATTTATGTACATAATACAAACTGGCGATTTAAGACACTTGCAGGGATTTATCTGCATCCAGTGATGGAGTTAATCCGTATGGTGGACGCCGCTACTACGGGTTCAATCTTGAGAGACGTTTGATGTATCGATATAAAAATACTGATAAAATATAAAATGGATAACTTGTCAGCATGGCATGTGATGATGATTATGATTACTTTAGGACATCATGTCGTCCATTTCCATTCCGTCCACTGCAAAAAATTAATAAAATCCTAACAGTTAGTACCCGGAGTTAAATTTACGGGAGATAAATTATGATGACTGAAAGACGCTTATCCTAATGATACTAACCTTCTTCTTCTCCATCTCCAACATATTCGTCATCATATTCCTGGTCTTCTTGTCCATCCATTCCGCCACCGGTCATCCAACCAACCACTTCATACCCGTCGTACTGCGAATTGTCTCCACTTCCGTTGGAACCTTTCACCTGATTTTTTCTCCTGAATGGGATATCTTGCACGGAGTAATGTTCACTGATTCCTTTCACCTCTTGTGCGATCTTCTCAACGTAGCTCCTTTTCTCGTCTATCGTGGCGAGGAAGAAGTTCTTGCAAACTTGCACTCGGGGATTCTCCGGATGAGGGAAGTAGTATTTGAAGGTGCAGGTTCGGAAATTGGAATATTCTGTCTTTTTTGTGGCCATGTCCACCCTCTCGATTCTCTCGGCAACCCACTGACGTCTTTCTTCCTCCGTAGGGATGGACCAGTATTGTTGGAAAACATCCATGCGGTCTCCGTGCGTCCATATGTCGTGACAACGATTCTGGCACCGTGTGTGACATGGATTTGGTCTCATCTCTCGGAGAAAGCCGTTATGAGCGGCAGAATAACCGTCTGTTTCTGCCTTAATTCCCGTGGAGGTCCGAATAATGTTTACGGAGCGATTTGCTGGCATACTGTAGGCTAATAGGTTCTCTATCGTGTTCATCATTCGCTTATCCTCGGGTTCTGGAATATCGTCCTCTTCATCAACTGAAACAATTAAATAAATGTTATTAAATATTATGTAGTAATTAATAACTACATACTTATAACAAATCAGACACATGAGAAATACTTTCGCATGATTCAGAATAATAAATAAATACCTTTAGAGAATTCTATGGGCACTGCTCGCTTCAAAACCATAGGTTTAGTTGGAGGTGTATGCCCAACCCGGAAGGAATTATTATTAGGCTTAGACTTATTATTGGAAGTGGAAGCCATTGGTGGTGACGCTCTTAAAGAAGACTTTAGGATGGATTCGCCTCTGCCTATGAACTGCTTAATCTTAATCACTGGTTTCCTTTCATCTGTACAATACAATATATAAAAAAATACATGTAATATACAAAACTAACTTCAAATACCCAGCACAGATGTTATAAAAATGACAACAATTTGAAATTCGTTTACCTGAGTTTGAATTTCGAGTAGCGACAATTTTCTGTGCACCCTGATGATGTAGTAGTGAGTCACCCGCCCTCGTACCAGCCGTACCTGGTTTCGCTTTAGCATTACTCGTAAACGACTTTGGAAGGAAGTTTCGCGCTCCAGGCCTGCCACTTGACGAATTCAAAATACTCCCACTGGACACACCATTTCCAGTCAGCGCTGCCAACGAAGTCGCCGGGATAAGCGGGGGTGGAGGTGGTGGTCCCGAAGGCGAAGCTGTACTGATACTACTTATAGACTCCGAATTGGAATTAGAAGCTGAGGAATTGACGGATGAAGATGATGACTGGATCAATGTCACCGTGACTGAAGGGGCTATTGGAGGAGTGGGTGATCTGGGAACATCATAATCGTTTATGTCCGCATGCTCCTGAACGAATTCCCAAAATACGTCACCTATAAAAAATAAATCACATTTAATTAATCAGTATACGATATACATTCACAACTACATCACATATCAAGAATAAGCAAAAATACCAATAACAAATAAAATAAAACTGCACAACTTACCAAACTGCTTCTGGATAAACTTTTCCATTAACTGGACCCTCCCGGTTAGTTTCCACATGTTGTCCTTTAACCCGGCTACCTCTGAGTTGACCATTTGTACCTCCATTTTGCTCATTCTTACTAAATGCTTGTTTATCTTCTAGTTCAATTAAATTACGCAGGTAAATCCACTATTTAATGCTGATATAGTTGATAGTTGACGATTACTGGAGAGATTCAAAGTTGCCGTCTTGAAGAGATTCTTTCTCGAAATAAATCTACAAAAACAATACAAGTTCATTTATTAATTACACACATCCACTTAGTTGTTTCCAGTTTTTTACAAAAAAAATAAAGAAAGATAAAAAACTAAACTATGTACCTGTACTTAAATGTTACATTTCACTCACTCCGGTGACTCCACCCCAACCGACTTTAACCCGTGATCGAACCGACTTTAACTGCCAGCTCCAACATTCAAACTCCTCCTAGCTCCTCCACTGCTACAGATGACAGACACAGATCCACAGAAACTAGCTCGTAATGTCGATTCCTTCTCCTCCCCAAATGTAGGAAAACGTTCTGGATACGATAAAGATTCAACAATGCGCACCACCATCGAAAAGATCGGGAACGACATTCCACTCCAGAAGGTCCGTTTTCATCCAAAACTATTATTATTATTATAATTCTTCACATTCCTCACTTGAAATATTCAGATGAGCAGTGACAATTAAAACCAACCAGCTTCCTGTCTAGTTGTCCACCGAGCTAATCGTATCGTGACCGTATTTTGTATTTAATCAACCGAGCAGAGAGTGAGCAACCAAATTAGGCTGATTTGATGATGAGCTCTCAACTCAAAACCAGAGCGGCAACAGCACAGCAGCAGAAAGACTGATAACGTAGTCAAATCAAAGCGATAACGATGTTGATTAGGATGATGACGATGATGATGAGATGAATATCCTCCCAAAAATCAAGTCAAGTTATAGAGGCGCAGGCGTTAGCTGAGGCTGACTGACTGGACTCGTCTTCTAGTTGGTTTGGTTTGTTAGACAGGATAACGAAAAACGCTGATCCTGATAATGCTACTCCACTTTATCAACATCAACATCTGTATCCTCCAGCGTAAATTTGTTTTCTAGTATGAATGATGATGACGATAACTTCCACTAGGAATGATGACCAACTTTGCTTTTTTTATGCTGGCCAAATTATGTATCATCCCATTTAGTGGATCTCTTCTGTTCCGTTCCGTCCTCCTCCTATCCAATTCAATTCACTTTCATTTGGAACAGTTAAGCAAAGCAGCGTTTTTTTTTCAGCGAGAAACAAAATCAGGTTACGTCATTCACTGTTTGCCCTGTCTATAACCTCCACAACATAAGAACAGAACACATTCCAATCCACAGCACTTATTGTGTATTGCACTTCCACAGTTCCACAGCAGCGTCAACTCAAGCGTCGTCGTGTAACATTAAACATATGAGATGTTATATAGAGCTGTAGAGTCAACAACAACAAAACAGTTCCATTATTTTATTTCACTGTCCATTTCCACAATTAAAAAATTGGAGTCCACCAAAAAAAGTAAAAATCCCTCTCTGGTTATATTATGGCTGTTTGATGATGACTTTTTTCTCTCTTCAAAGTTTAATTACGCAACAAGGTCATGCATCAGTCAGAGATGTCATCATCATCATATCATATGTATAGCGAAACAACACAATGGAACAATTATCTTTCTTTTTACAGCCCACAGTAAAAACTGTTGATTTTAACAACAGCTCTGAAAGATAAGGTAAAAAAACTAAGTTATATCCGAACAAACAGCAGCAGCGTAAGATAAGATGTGATTTTGAAGATGACTCACTCATATAAGTTGAGAGTCTCGTATAAAAAAAGTTTTATCTTGGAGGAAAGTGTGAGGAAACCTTAATTCAGCGTTTTTATTGCCATTTTTATAAGAGATTAGAGGAGAAGGTAAAAGGAAGATACTCGTCAGGTTTTACGAAGAATAGTCAGGAGTGAACGCAACGGAATGAATAATCATATTTTGTGGGATGGAGATGAAATGAATGATGATGAATATGATGGGGATGACGACATAATACGCTGAAGATGATTTGTATGAAAGAACAGAGAACGAACGCTTTTGCTTGCGCTGAAGATTCAGCTCTGGTTCTCGGAAAATGTCAAAGTCTTTACTTTTGCTTGCTTACAAATCTTTTTTGCACAATAAAAAAACAGGAGGGAGGGAGGCAAAAGGCGGAGATTGGATAAGTCAAGTCAGATCAGAATTCACAGAGTATCGACCAAGTTATCTTGAGCATCAGCGCAGGGTTGCGTTAATATGTATGCAATACAGCGCTGCTTTTATTACGGGGGGGAGCAGCAGATAAGAATAAGAAAAAAATAAAAATAAGATTTTTAAGACTGAATTTTAGAGTTGGACATGCTTAACAATTTTGATATGCCCGTCCGTCCCCTCTTTTCCAACATTAACATATTTATTTTGTGATATGATATGATGGCTTTTGTATAATAATAATAATGGAATAGGGTTGGAATGGAATAAGCCATCGTCTGCATCTGAGAAGTGAATTAAGTTATGCATTAGCTACATCAGTAAACTACAACAGTAGCAGCATTATCAACATCATCAAATAAGTATAACCCTTTCACAGCGCAGAGAGCAGCTTTGTTGCAGTTTGAAAAGGCGCTCCGGACACATAAAAGATATCAAAAAAACTGAGAGACATAAGCCATAAGGCATTTTATGCATTGGCATAACTTAAGGGAAGAATGAGAATAAAGAGACAGCAAAAAATTGATATCCTCCTTCTTTCCTTATCCATCCATCCTCATCCCAAAAAGCATTTCCATTGCCATCATATGCATATTGGGTGTGTATAGCCATCATATCCTCATCATCATCATGGAATCATATCAGCACAAAATATACCAAAGCAAATGCTAAAGCCAGAAAAAGAGAGAGCTTCCGTCTTGACTGGATAGGTATATAGTAATAATAATATCACAAGGGATGATCCATAATCCCGAAAAAGTAGTCAATCTAGTCCATTTCGATTCGGTAGCTTAAACTCATCAAAACATAACACATATGCATTTATTAACTATTTCTCTGTTTGAGAAAAGAAGAAGGAAAGCGAAACGAAATACCGAACCAAACCAATATCATGATTAGTTATCTTGTATTTTTTTCTTCAATACGACATGGTTCATGTTGTTGATGATGATATGAATTTGTGTTTTGTTGTACTTTGAAATTCATTGAACTCGATTCATCAAACATGCATAGATTTTTTTAATATTTTATTTGGGAAATGATAGATATTGCTTAAGAGCAGGAGTTAATGAGACTGATATATAAATATGGGATGGCTCGGAGTGTGACCTCGTGTTTGGCAGGAGGGTGTTAAAAATTCATGTAAACTCTTCCAAAAATCCAATCAAACTATATTTGAAAGAGAGGTTTTATTTGACATACTTATATCACTACTTATTCCATATCTGTGACTCTATATCAGGATATCAGTAACTGTTTTAAATTGACATACGAATAAAATATTATATAATTTGGATAAGCCTCTCGATATTTTTTTCTTGTGACAAAAGAGTGCCGAAACAAGTCCAAATCGCAATAACAAATGGCAATGCCGCCGCATTTGCTGCGGCAACTTGATTTAATTTAAAAATAAGCCATTACTTACATTTCATGTTCAAATATGTGTATTTCTGTCATATCATAAATGGCACGGTCGTAAAATATCAGTCAGGCAGTCCAAAGCGTAAAACGTAATAATATGTTCAAAACCCGCTCGTTACGTTTTATTTGTCCAAACCCTTTTTTGTCTTGTTGACGATGTCATCATTATCATGCGATGATTGAAACAGAGGATAAGGTTGGCTATGAGGAAATAAACAAATATTGAAGGAAGAGCTTGCCCCGTCTGTTTTCATGCCCAAGATTGACATTTCTCCTTTTCATGTTGTTCTTGTCGGTGAGAAACTGGGGATGTTGAAACAACTGATGATGAGATGACATTCTGGGTCGCCGCCTTCGCTTGCCCTTTGTTTTTGTTTTTCTCACGTTGTCAACTTGTAAATAGAAAAAGTTGAGGGAACATTCGGAATTGCGCCCAAGTGAAAAGTTCATGGGTGAAAATCATAATTTTTTGTAAGGGACTCTTCTCGCTCAACTTGAACTCGCAAAGTGGCCAGCATATCCACAAACAAGCAAGTGAAACTAAAATTGGAAAATTTCCGCCGGGTTTCAAATTTTTGCTTTTTAGTTTTAAGTGAATGTAATAAAAATATGATGATGTAATACAAATTTGTCGTGAAGTTCATAGTCAAAAAGTATATCTCTGCCCTGGCTGGATATATGATAATTTCAAGAAGTAAAAAAAAGTTTTCGGCATATCTTTTCCACCCCATTGTTTGACTAATGCCGACAGGGAGAAGGCAACTTGCTTGCGTTGCGTGAGTTAGTGTTTGTTTTTGTGTCAAATCAAATATAAAATTCAATAATAGCAACTGGCAACATCGTCAACCGTAATAATAATCTTACACACATTATTGTATAAAAGTAAAAATATCCAGAAATTTTCGTATCGTTATCATATCAATGTCGAGCGAAGTGCTCTGCTCACAATCATAATCCGTTCCATAATACTATAACCGAACTCAAACTTCCTTACATCCCCTTTTTTCCTCTGTTGTGTGTGCCTGCTTGCATGCGTTCCGGTTCATTTGATTTTGAAGTTTCAAGGGAAGGATTAAAAAGGGACTCTTCTTGGTATTTGATGATATTGTCACACACCGCTCCGTAGAAATAAGATGATGATAATGATGCGGAGGTGTAAAAGATGTAAAAAGGTTGCGGGCCCACGGTTGGGGATAGTACAAGTGACACTGAGAGTAATAATGCCAATGGAAATAAAATGGATGATCAAAATGATATAAATGAGCTAAGCACGGATTAGTTGGGTTTTCCAATTGAAGAACTTTTTATTGAATTTTGAAGACCTAATATTGTTTTTATATTTTTTTGTTTGTTTTTTTGATTTGCTGAACTATGAGACTACTAGAATGAACTTTATAGGAGAACAAGATATTAGAGTTTAATTTACAGGAAGACACGAACTGAATAGTAAGGAATATGAGTAGAACTGAGCAACCAGGGAAAAATAGGTAATTACGGTCTGGATTATTAGTGGCGATCGTCCGCTCACAAATCTAATAATCTAAGTCTTGCCTTCACGATAGACTGCCTACAGATGGCTAATAGACCGTCTAAGAAGGGCTGGTGGACTGCCTAATAATGGCTGATGGACTGCCTCGAGCATCGGACAATGCTGGGCTTTTATAGTGGCTTTTTGCTAGCACTTCGTTTCTCATGCTTTCGCATGCAAACTCCATGCAGCTTAGATGGAGCTCGTCTTTCAGAGAGAAGAATTTACTTATCCTCTACACGGGAGCGTATAGGATTGTGTGGCAAAGGAGGTCGACTAGCCGGCTTTTCTCCCCTTTTCTTACTCTCTGAATTTTTAATGAGAACCACTCGCTCCTCTCCATTCAGTCCCATATATTTTTCTTCTCCCCTTTTTGGGCTATTAAATCACCTCTTGCTCTTTGCTTCTAACTTGGGATCAAATGGAGAACGAGATCTAAAACGTAACTTTCGGGGTGATTTGAACTCAGAGATGGACCAACAGGCCATCTGCTTAATATCGAACAATGGGACTGCCTGGAGCGAGAACTCAACTTGCTACTGCCTGCAAGGCTTGGTGGCTTGGCTTGGTCTTATGAATGTAGGCGGATAGGTATATAGGTATATAGTTGGATTCAGAATATGAGAAGTATATAGTTGGATTCAGGATAGGAGAGGTATATAGTTGGATATTAAAGTTTATAATGTACAATGAAAAAGGTTCGATAATTCCCCCGTCGTGACATTATCATCACAACAATCATACACTTAAAATATATCGTGAGAAAAATGGTCAGACCATGAAACAGGTGTTGTTGATGTTGCAAACTTGTTTGCGAGGCAAGACAAAAAGGCACAAGAAAAATTGAGCGAAATACGTTTGTTTCTTTTCAGTTGAGTTTCACTGTACTTTTACTTGTTTTGATGTGAAATGAAATTGTTTTGGTGGTGCTACGACCTGACCTGAAATGATTGATAATTGAACTGATTTTAGAGGTGTAGGTGGCTTTAGTCATTAGTCAGTTCAGTTCTTTGTTCCTCATTTTAATTAAATAACGGCACGGTTTTGATTTCGATTAGTTGTTTTTAAAATTCGCTGCTCGTTTCGACCATTTATCTATTCTATTTGAGTGAAGAAAAAAGTTTTCGCAAACCTGCAATATTTATTAACGGATTTATTTAATAAATGAGAGGTCCATAATTGATAATTGTAATTTAATTCAGTTCAATTGATAAAACGACAATCCTTATTTATAGGGGCTTATTAAAGTAGTTTTTAAGGGGGAAATTAGATTGACTATGGTATGGTGAGGAGATATATATGGTAAGGATTAACTTTAAATTATTTATGTATCATCATAATTGATGTATTTATAATGTTAGGGGCAGTGATTGATGCTTGTACTAGCTTAACTGTTGACTGTCAGGGTTACCTCTAAACATAATAACCTAATAAGTTAATTGTTAAATGTCTTCTTTTGTCTTTTAGGACTGATAATACTCACGTGCAATAACTGGAAAGCAGCAGTTTTCAACCCATTTTACCAATTCAATTACGGCGCAGTAACATAGCTGGACTATCTGGATCCGGAAAGTACAAATCAGGGATTTCTTTTGTAGGAAACAGTGCTCTTCCAAACCACAAACCATCAAACCTCTGTCAATTCAAAACGTGTCCAACTGATTTTTTCAGTTTTGAGGATTATCATATCACACCGTCTCTATTTGTTTCGAGTTACCAGTTGGTAAGGGCATTGTAATGGTTTGCATTTATGTTTTAATATCTGGGTAATCCAGAGAAAGTTAATGATTAAGGGATTACTTAACGTAGCTTTAATGATTAAACAATGTGATTGAGTGAGTGAAAATAAAACATGCTGTTTTCCTCGCCCTTTTTAGTTAAACCATTTTGACAGGATGCCTATCAACGTGAACGAGATCCTGGAAGCTTGCGAGCTTCTGGCCAGACAAGATAGTTTGACACTATGTATTCAAGAGTCTATGAAAGGAGCAGCCGTAGCAGGGTTGGGGTCATTTATTGGAGGTGTTTGTTTGGGACCACCTGGAATTGCTATAGGTACGTAGAATGTTGCCGTTGTATTGTTTGCCGAAAACCAATTTTATGTCTATTATATCGTTTCTGCAATTAATTTTGACTTTTGATTCGTATTTATTTTAGGTGCCGCAGTAGGTGGTTTGGCAGGTTCGTCGATGTGTCGCCATTACAAGCCACTTTATCAAGTTATACAAGAAATGAGCTATCAAGATCAACAGCGATTGGCAGATCACATGCAGAAAATCTTAAGCCAGCTTGATGTGACCGATGCTGTACTCCTCATGACCTTAGTCCGTGATCCAACGGCACTGGGACGTGATGCTTTGGTGAAGGAACTCGGGGCCTTCTTTGGCCAGACTCTAATGCCACGCTGACAATGATGATCATACTCGTACTATAACCCACAGTATTCGAATTGGTTATTATTCAGTAAACAAATATGCTGTGCTATTGGGTTCTGCCACCGATGTACCACCTACAATGTGATTTAATAATCCTTGCTTGTTATAAATTAAATGCCACATGTAAGCGACTCAAAACGTAGATATAATGATTTCCTGACAGTCACAATCACAACCAAAAGTATGTCCAAGTACAATAAGTTCTTTTAAAAAACATTATTTGTTAGTGCTATTTAGCTAGATAATCAGTATATTTGTAAATACAAGCCACATATCAAAAATAAATTTTACATGGAAACGGAAATGACATTTTGCATTCGAAATGTAATAATATTTTTATTTACTTATTTCAACATATTTTATAACTTAAATTATTGCTTTTTATAACATTCCATAAAACATTATTTTGAAAAATAAAATTGTGAAAAGCATCTACTGTGAATAGTAGGGACACAGAATCCTTGCTTACCCCGATGCTTGTATCTCAGTCGATCTTGCACCTACAATTACAAAATCATAGTCTATTACAAAAATACATTCCTAGAACAGACATACATTAATGTTATGCTAAAACTAATAATCAAATGACTTACTTTCTGTAAAATACGGTAAAGTTCTAAATTTTTGTGCCGTCTGAGAGCTTTGGCAAATGCCTGCACGAAGAAAGTGCCCCACCGTTTCTCCCTTAAAGAAGGCTGCCCCGGTAAACAAGGGGTGACCCACAGAAAATCAGCCATTGGAGAAGCAGCCGAAATCCTAAATTTTTTCATACCTTCCAAAATACGTTGACATGTAGCAAAAATAAATATCTTGGGCTTTCCTCTGAATTCTTGAAAATTTTCTTCGGAGAATTGACACATTATGTCTTGATATACATTAACGAATTCTCTACTGTTCAGTTTTAAAAAATTTTGTTTTCCGTGGCCCATAAATATAAATAAGCATGAGGGGTAGTCTTTTACAATCAATTCCGATTTAAATTGATACAGCATATTTTCAATCTCCTATAAAAAAGTAAACCATAACCATGATAAAATTTCCATCTGTAATAAATACATCCGTTAATTTTTGTCCATTATCAATTTACTTCACGGGATGTAGGATTGCTAGCTGTAGAACCACCAAAAATTGCAATATTCACCGATGGCAAAACTTCTTCCAACAGCCGAACATCCTTTTGTGACCCACCCCGTGGGTACTTGTAAGAGTCGATATTGATGATCATCGCCAGTCCGACATGCCCGGTTAAAGAACCAGAAAGATCATATGAGCCGGTAATAGGCTACATAAAAAAAACCCAAAGAAACGTTTTTATTTGCATAAGGGTAACAAAAATTTAATGGTCCGCTGCTTACCTTTCTAATGCATTCATTTTCATCTATTTCACTTTCACCGTCAGATGTGTTTAAAATAGAGGTACTTTGGGAATCCGTTTCAGATCCAGTGTCATCAGTACTGTCCGTCTCACTGTCATCATCCTCACAATAGCGACAAATAACATTTGAATCCGGCGAAGACTGTGAACTGATTATATAAAAATGGTTATCATTACCAAAAATTTTGCTGTCGCCGCATTTGCTAAAGTATTTATAAATTTACATTCGAATATCCTTTATATAGACACGTGATTGATTGAAGCGCTGATTACTTGATCCACTTGGCTGTTACAATAAAAAATATAGTTATATCTTTTCAGAATCTGAAAATCTTGGTAACTGATTTGTATTCACTTACTCGTTGATGTACAATGGTGCCATCAATTTTCTCTCCTGATAGGTCATCAAAACATTCCCTTGCTTTGGTGTCAGTAATTGAATTACAAATCCTCTCAAGTTCATCCTTCCCGAGAAGCATCTCTATTTCGTTATGGTACACAACAAGTCCAGACAAAATTTCTTTTTTGCTGTCGGATACAACTAAATTCTAAACACAAAAACAAAAAAGGTTAATGAATCTATTTATTACAAATAGTTTGTTCACTTGTCATTGCTATTACTCTAACAATGCTGCACACTCTTCCGATTCTTTTGCCGCCCCTTATTTTGCATGTTTTACAGTAATACATTCCATTCGCTTGAGGGGGGTCTTTGATCTGTGAAAAATTGTACACAGCATATTAGCAATTAAATATACATAAGGTGTATTTATAATAAACGAAATTTTAATTGGTTATTTTAAACTACCGCGGTAAAGCATTTCTCGCAGCCCCAATATCTGTAAATTTCTCCGGTTAGAATTTTAAGATTTTTTAATGGTGTGTGCCCATAAACCTTGGAGTCCACTTCTGTTCGTACTAGTTAAAACCATTGGTATTGTAAGAAAATTTAATTATAACAAAGTAGTAAACTGTATATATGTAACATACATATTATAATGCTTTCCACTAGCCTACGGCCTACACATCAGTGGTTGTATTGCGGTAATGCCGTAACTTGAGAGTTATTGATATGTCCGTCTGTCTGTCAGTGCCCAAGTACGGGCACAATATTATTATTTCTATATCACCCAAACTAACAGACATGACTTTGATCAGACTAACATTGACAAATTAGTTGGTAACTATTTACTACACCGCAAGTTAAGTTATTGGCGTTTTTTTTTGCAATAATAGCATTATTTAGCATATGACTATTGTAATAAGATAGATAATTCAACAGCTACATTGGCAACACAACTATCACTATAGCAATATATCAAAATGTAACATACCCATTGCAAGCGATTTAATGTCATTGTTTGCCGGGGCAGCATAATTCTTTGAGAGTACAGTAATTTTTCCTATAAATAGATTATATTTCGCCGTGGAACTGCTGGAACGGTCGTATTTTTTGCTTCGGGTTCGTGCTTGGAGTTGTCCTTTTATAACGTAAGAATAGTTTATCTGTTAAGATAAAAAATCGTGAATTTAATCAATACTACTTTCTTGTAACGTACATTAAACATTTATTCAAACATAACTTCCTATAGTCGATATAAAAAATTACCTGCAATTTATCATAATTTTCCTTCCCAACTTCACTGTTTAATGTTGACCACGCATCATATTGAATTTTCTTTCTGGGTCCTTTCAGTTCAAATTCAAAAACAACTTTATTTTTAAATCGAACGATTTTCTTCAGCACGCCAAGTTGTAGTTTTTCGTTTCTAAAACAGAAATATTTAAAGTTAGCACACATTTCTTAATTGTTAGCGTAAAACTACACACATCACAAAACTCACACATATCCAACGCTTTTGATATCTGCAAAGGTATGCGGGTTTTGGCCTTGCTTTGGCCGTATCCATTTGACAGGTTTAGGCATAGCTATTTAGTTTTATTTTAAAAAGACCCGTGTTGAATAAAAATTAAATACCAGTGTACAAAACCCCCGTAGTTAACTAATATGCTTTTTTTCTTTCGCAAGTATCCTTAACAAATGTTGACATTTAGAGTGGTTAGGATTGTACACAATACAAACATGAGTATATGATATGAAATGATATGATATGCATATGAAAGGTAACCAAAATCAGAACAAAGGAAAATATTGCGCCAAGTATTTTTTTCTAATGTTAAAGTGTATATCCTAGTCCTACCCTACATAAAAATATGTATGCTTACATAATGGTTAAACGTCTTAAAGGATATGTCTATTCCAATTTATAAAGTTTCGCTGGTATGGTATACGCAAGCATATGTAATGCAGAATAGACTCGCCTAAATGAAATTGTTAGTACCTTCACATTTGTTGATTTTAGCCGTGTATCATGTCGGTTCTATGCTTTCTCATTTCCGTTCGATGATAAATGTAAGCACAATATCAAAGAAAATATTTAACTACTTTTTTATTAAATTAAACTAGTAATATGAATACTGATTGATACGATTTTATAGCTTTTCCCTGATGTTGAAATGTATTATTGTAGATCATAAGTTGTCAATTAAAAATGATAATTATATTTTCATAGAACTTTAATTTCAAAAACGGCGGCGTCCCATGCATTGCATCAGCTTTTTTCCTAGCTACATATTACTACCAGAAATCTTTGTTTCAGTACTAAAGTATAGCAGAGCATGAGCAGAAGCATAGATGAATCATACTAGACTAGAAAGCCATGGTTGCCATGCAACCTTAAATACACACAACCCCGATCCTAAAACTCTGACTCTGCATTCCTAAAAACCTTGTCCCCCGCACCCCCAACTCTAAATTCTACATTGAGTTCTATCCACCTGTTTCCCCACCCCAACTCTACATTCATCAGGAAAGCCA
>JAQGAI010000823.1:0-17374 GCA_034696905.1 Lepidocyrtus violaceus
CCATTCCGCAAACATCCCAAAAAATAAAATATAAAATCTCAACTGTAAAATGACTTATTATCTTTCCACAAAAAAAAAATGAAAAAAGATCAACAAAAATTTTAATTGAGGATCAAGCCATTTTTCATTCCTCATCCTCCCACATTGCAAAACGTGAGATGAGTGGATTATTTAAAAAAAATGAAATAAGAAGGATTTGAAATTAGCTGGACCATGCCATGCCATTTTTCTGGTATGGATTTTTTTGTTGGCAAATTGTCTTTGTATTCAGCTTTGTGTGCGTGTGTGGGCCGCTGCCGTTATCACCATTCAATTAGCAACTTAAGCTGCTCCACACAGGAAGAAGAGAGAAGTAATCCAACCCATGTGTTATTGTTATTATGTTATTGATTTCTTCGCAGTTGAGCCATTTTTCTTCTTCTATTGTTGTTTCTTCTTTGAAAGGACAAAGCTAAACTGTTTTTTTAAATGACCTGGTCAAAGAAGTAAATTGTTTTGTCTTCTTCTTCAAAAGGACTTGGCTTGGCATTGGCATGATCCAATCCATTCCTCCGTGGCGGCGGTGGTGGTTCCCGTTAAACTCGTTAAAGTTCATAAATAAGTCTAAGCTGAAACAATTAGCGAAATATTTTTCTTTCTTTCAACCAAGCCAAGCCATATGACATGGGATGGGAGATGGCATCACCTCAAAAGAATTTATGATGCATGCCATGCCATGTCTGAATGATGATGCCGGTCCACCCGACAAACAGTTAGCTTTAAATTAGGGCCCTTCTTCAATGTAGAATAAAAATAAATATTTTTGTCATGTCATCGTCATCCTCTTGATGATCAGCTCATGCAAGAGCAAAATGATTATTGTTATGGGCTGGGGCTCGAGGCTACCGTCACTTGACTTGTGACCCGATCCGATACATTTAAAAAATAAAATAAAACAAGAACAAATTCCCGAGCCGGGAAGAAGAACCGCTACAATGAGAAGAAAAAAAAGCATCATGGCCATAGCCAAAATAGCCGAACTAAAAATGATTGATGATGATGATGATGACGCTGCGCCGAGATGACTATGACATTCCATCCATTTTTATTTACGTAACGGCCCAGCTCAGTTCAGCTCTATCCTGAATGAATGTCAAATGGGCACGCACACACACTCAAAAAACCCAGCCATTTTAGTTGGGAGCCATGCCATGATGCTAAATATTTTTCCGATTGTTGCAGGTAACAAACAATCAGTTTCAGAGTTGTAATATGCGTGCCTCCTTTGCTGACATAAGCATATCGACATGTAAAAAAATTGTATTTCGTAATAATGAAATGGCAATGCAATGGGACCGGATTTTTTATTTGTGTCTTTTCAACCATGTCTCCCCATCCATGATGATGGTGATGATGGTGATGATGTTTCCGGGATATCTATTTATGTCCTTTATTTAGCATGGGATGTTTGTCTTTCTTTTCGGTTGAGTAACGTTCATTCGTTCTATCGCTGTTTTTTTATTACTTTTAGCTCTCATCCTCATTCTGAATGACATGGCATGGTTGGATTGGATTTGATTTTTTTGTTTGCTTTTGACTTGACTTGATCATGTCATGTCTCTGTTCTGTACTGTACTCGGCTCTGGGCAAAAAAGCATAGACATGAGCTATGTATTTCATTTCAGTTTTTTTTTGTTTACATTTTTTACTTCCCCCCTCCAACCTTCCCCACCGACCCCAGAAAATAAAATAGTAGTGGGAGAGGCTGGCGCTTCCCCATTCCTTTCTCCACCGAGTTCCTCCAGTCAGTCCCTCCACCATCCAGATTTTATTTTTATGCTCATGTCATATATAATTTTTTTACGTAATACGTAATATGATCCTCTGCCCATCCTTCCTCATCATCATGTCATATAGCCATAGTCAGTCATTTCATGATTTGATTTGATCATCATGTTTAGAATTGTTAGGGAAATTTTTTTTCTATTCTGTTCCGCTGCATATTTTTTAGTAACATGGACTATTTGAGAGATGAGATCCTCGTCAGATATGATAAGGGGGAAATCGACCCAAATACTTTTTTTGTTGCGAGCCGAGCGAGCGGTAGTAAAAAAAAAGGGAATATGGCTCATATGTGAATCCGGCTCCTACTCTACTAGATACTGCGATTTTTTATGACGGATATGTAATTTTATGAAATGGAAAATATTAAATTAGAGCTTAAATGCAATCCATAAAGTAAAAGATGAATACATATGGGCATATTAACATTTTGTAGACTCAACAAAACATAAGCCCAAGCCATGTTTATTATTAAATACGATAAACTATCTCCCAATCCATGTATGTATAGCATTTCATATTAGAACTTTTTTAGCAAAAAAAAGTTTAGCTTGCTCGCTATATTAGTGAAATGAGCGGAGGTTTAAGCTTCAGCAGATTTTTTTTTTGGCAGAAAAAAAAGTTTTTTTTTTACAATGCGCATAATGTGAATAAATTCATTAATGAAATTTTTTTACAACAATGCTTACATACAACAATGAATGTTCGCCTAGCTTTAGCTCAAGCTATGCTAAAAGGAACGTTCATAAAACTGATTATACGCTTGTTTCTATTTTTTACATTGTTGTTGTTGCGCTCTTGTCATCATAGCTGAAGCAAGTAACGATGATCATTTTATTATTTTTGTGAATGATCATTGTTGTCTCATTGTTGGACTGTTGCAATAAAAAAAATGTGCAGATTTTTTTTCTAGGTTAATATTTCTCTCTCTCGAGGATGCGGCGACAGAAACGCAGAGGGGTGGGGGGCTGCGATGTGACTTTCATTCTAATTTTTTCTAAAAATTATTTTAGACCTTCGCCGGGAGAAAATAAAAATTATTTTATATAAAAATTAATAATTTTTAATCTTAATCAAGCCAAGTCAAAATGATGTTATGACTTTTCAAGAAGATGATGGTCAAGAAGGATGAATTTGAACAGAAACCGGTATAAAAATAGTTTTGATTGTTGACAATGACAAATATCTTAATCTTCACCAACTAAGCAGCTTCATCCACATTTTTTGTTATTCCGGCCGGTCATCATCAGAAAAAGGAAGAAAAGTAGCTTGCTCAAGACGTAAATATAAGTTGTTTTACACGTTTTCCTTTCATCCATCCTCCTCCTTCCCTCCCTTCCCATCTCTCATTTCAATCCTAAATCTTCCTCTCCAACTTGTAAATAAATTAGTGTTGGGTAAGCTTACAGATGCGGTTGGTCATTAAAACATAATTTATATTCATTTTATATCCTCACCACCACCAGGTGAGGAGGTGATTTGCATAAATGGAGATGTTTAAAGAAAATCAAGTTCAGTTCATAGCACATTTTTTTTCTCCAAAAGTGATTAAAAAAAGCAAATGAGCTTACGATTAGAGGAAGGTAGAGAGGTCTAATATGGATAGGTGGAAGCTAATTATTCCACTATTTATTTACGTTTTTTATTTTTGAGTAAAACTATTTATTTATTTAGGTTTTTTCTTCCCATTTATGGATGTCCTTGAGCTTTATTTTTCTCAAATCTGAATGGGAATTGTCTGCCGGCTCAAGAATGACTTCAAATTTTGCACGCTTCACACTTTAACTTCCAACTTCAGAAAAAAAGTGTCAAGAAATATATAATTGTGGAGGAGGCGGTTCGTTAACTTAAGATTACGAACGAAGCAAAGTCAATTCATTTATCACTGGATTTTATATGAAATTGATACGTACGCACAAAAATTTTAACAATGAGGCTACGACACGGGCTTGTAACAATCAAGCATGTGCGCACTTACAAAGGACAACAATCAGATTCGCAATCACAATCCATCTTTAGCTTTTCCAAAAGTTTTGATAGGGAAAAAATTTATAATAATTGTTTTTGTTGTTTGCTTGTCATTCGTTCAGTCGTTGGCGCTCCTGTCAACTATCTCAAAATGTATTTTTGTTTGTAGTTATGAAAAAATTTCTGTAGCAGGGAAAGTCATTAGTCCAATGTCCAATCTAAACAAGCTTACTTGATGTATTTTTTTTGAGGATTGAGGATTGACGACATTCCTCTTTGTTCGATTTTTGAATTTGCCATGCTCGTATTTTATTTTTAAACAATAATTTATTTTATATTCATTTTTAAAGGGTGCGTCCCTTCCTGAATAACAGATGGCTATATGGCTATGACACATGACCGGTTTTTTAAAATGCGAGAAAAATTTGGTGACAGGAAAAAGGAACCAAGTCAGGCCAAGCCAAGCCAACGAGATTTTTTTTCTATTATGGATTGGTTCCGTCCTTCCTCCTTACTTTTGAAGGGGTAGGGTATAGGGATAGGAACAATGTACATAACCTGCTTTGTTGATTGTCTTTTTTTTTCGCAAGGTCACATCTCAGCTTGAGAGAGAGAAACCGGCGGCAGCGCAGCGGAACCCGAGTCAATTTAGTGTGCAGTGGCAATGGCAATGGGCTAATGGCTAATTAGTCAAAATAAATATAAATACAGAACTAATTAGGTACTTACTTGACTTGAAAAAAGCAAGGGACGACCTTGCCACTTTATCTTATATAAAGTGAAACTCTTCAAAAGATAACTTATTTCGAAAACAAAAGTTGCTTGAAAAAAGGAAGGGCAATCCAAATTAAGTTTGATCACTTTGATAAAACTTCACAGATCACTTCGCAGGACTTCGTCTCACTCAATCCATTTAAGAGTCAAAGGCCATGTCAGTATCTCTTTTTTTTCTGCAGAAGTCTCCAACGACGCTGCTGATGAGGGTGACGCTTAAGCGTATTTTTTTTTGTTTCTGGGCAGAAATAAATAACTTTTTATTTTATTTAAGACTACTCATCATCATCTTCATCACTCTTAAGTTATGACTCCACTTGGGAGCTTGAGAAGAAAAAATGAAGATTCGTTGGAGGAAAGATGAAGAAGAAACTAGTTCTGAGAAATGCAAATATAAAACTGTGCAAAAAATCTCAGTCCGTTTTTTGCGAAGATTTTTGCCCACGTTGTTGTTCTTCTGGGAGCAAGGTAGTCGTAGGTCGTTTTTCTTCGGTTGGTCGACTTGCTGAGATTTGATTTTTTTGGTGGGATGAAGACAGCTTTTTATCCGATGCTCAAGTAAGCTCTCCCAGTCAGAGATAAAACATAAACAATCAAGACTTGTTTTTTTTTATCTAGGTGGTGGTTGGTTTGGTATGGAATGTTTATCGTTTTTTATTCCACTTTCAGTTTTTCTTTTTAGCATTCGCAGGAAAGCTAATCAACCGTCAAACATACAAATTGGTTGTCAGAGAGAATTTTTTTTTGCAAAGGATTTTTTTTTGACTTGGCCTGGGTTGATCTTGAAAAAAATATCACGTTTTAGGCTTGGATCCGTGGGATTAGATCATATCAGGATGATTGGGATTGCGAAATGGCTGGATAAATTGAGAAGGAATGTGAAGTTGAAGTCAAATGGAATGGAATTGATTTTTTTTATTTTGCGAAACAAAAAATTTTGCCGGTAAGTAACAGGTCAGGGCTGAGAGTCAAAAGGCTGTGCTGAGATTGAAAATCACTTGGGTTCCTTTCAAAATGAATCAGTTATGTTGATGTGATAATAGGGATGATGATGATGATGACTTGATTTTTTTTTGACGGTTGTACGCATGTCAGGTAGCTTTAATGCTAATTAACATGTTACATAATATCTGCATTAAAAAAAATTGCTGAGCTATCAAATCAACAACAAAACAGTCGCTGCTATGGAAAATCTGAAATATTCACTTCACTTCACAATGCAAAAATTTGAATATTATATAATTATATGACAATTATGTCAACGCCAAGAAATATGAGTCGCTTTTGAATTGGCCAAATAAGTTATGAAGAAAGTTAGCAGATAAATGGTGAATATCCTCAGATCATTCGACTTATAAGTCATTAATTGAGAATAATTATGAAGGTTCAATACAATCGAGTCCGCTGCAAATTATATTTGAGATTTGATAATATTGTAATTATCGAGATTTGAAAAAAAATATTGCAATAGTTTTCTTCAAAAAATTCTTACACAATCCCTAATTATAAAAGTTGATTGGGAGGTGATGATGATGATATCGATATTGATTTGATAAGATAACGCAACAGTCACTTCTAAATGGCCAGGGTCAATCACAATTAAAAAAACATTTTGCTACTGCACTTCGTCTTGAACTTTAGCAAGTTGACTTCAAACAAAGCAATTGCTTCACAGGTCACTCGTTGAAGTCCATTTGGCTTATAGGTACATATGTCTGTGGCTTTGGGATAACACCGGCACGCACCAACACAAGCCCGAGACACATGTCATATGACACAAAACGACAAACCAAAAACTCTTCTTTTGCCATCCGTCACCACCGTCACTCTCATCATCCTCAGACCGTATTCGAAGAAGTGAACCAATCGACTGACAGTCAGACATACATAAGCTAAGCATAAGCCATGCTTAACAAAAATTCAGGTCTGATCTGATCTGAACAAAGTCAGTCCTCCTCGTCCTCTCCTCACATGAGCATACAGTCAAACAGCAACAGATAAAAACGGGCCCCTATCAACAGAGAGCTCACTCACAGTGAAAAAAAATGATAATGACATGGGCCATGAATAATGGAGGAGCCTGGCCGGTGCGTTATTGCAGTTGATTGTTGACTCCACTATATTGCTACCAACTCCGCTTGATTGTCTTTTTTTCACGGAAAAGGTATCTAATCTACATGGAAGGTGTGCGGAGGTTATTTTTATTGTTGTTATCGACCTAACCCCACCAACCAAAAAAAAACAATCAACTAAACCCTCCTGCTCAGGTTCACCAGGGACAAATATCACATCACATCACAAAATGTGTACAACGATTTAGTAGGGGGAACATCATGCTCATAAAGCTGATGATGATGATGATGGCGAGTGAAAATGAAAATCATCAACAGCCACTGCACTCCCTCTCCTCTCTATATTTTACTGACTATGATGGTGGTGGTGGTAAGTGAGCACTGAACACCATCACTGCTCATATGTGAGATTTGTGTAAAACAAGTACATATAGAGAAATGTGGATGTGGCTGAGGAGGAGAGTCGATCCTCTCTCAAATGCTCATGTTATGTTATGTTTAGATTAGAAAATTGTTCATCATCATCATCATACCTAAAATAAAAAAATCTCTTCTAAAAAAAATCTTGCATGATTATATTATATTCATCTGCTCGTCTGCTTCTTGCTTTGGGGCAGTAGTACTTCAAACATATTTATTTATCATAAATATCATAAACGTAAGCCATTTAGTTATGTCTTGAATGCGAGGAGTGGATTTTAGAGCCACTAGTTGGGAGAGAGAGATCATTATAATTCTATTTAGCTTCTGCTATTTATAAATTCAAGATTATTTTTTTCTTCTTCTCAGAGATGAGTTGAGTTAAGATTTCAAAGATTACCAAGTGTGTTTTTGTGCATGGTCTGGTGTGTGGAGTAGAAGTGGCGAGTGAGTACTTACAGAAAAATCTCTTCTCTCTCTTATGATATGATGATGAAGGGCTCCTCTAGAAGAAAAAGAAGATAAAAATGAACCTTTTTTGAAGAGAAAAAAAATCTAGAAAATTTTTTCCTTTTTTTTAGTGTGGCTGGCTGAACCACATATTCATAATGTGAGATGAGAAGGGTCGGTCGGCCGGTCCTATCCAATCCACAAACTTGATCCTTTAAGATTGAATTTTCGTAAAAAAAATCTTAAAATCTTGATACTCCATCCGTATCTTTTATAGACTTTTAGAAAAATTGAGAAGAGATTTTTTTTTCTCTTTTGATCTGTTTCCCATTATTATTACCACCACCACCAGCATAACATTCGACCCACCGGCCGAGCCGACACCAGACAACAGGCCAGATTTGGTTGAGACCAAAAATACATCCTCATCATTGTTACGTTTTATGATTATGATATGGTTTACTCCACTCCACATACCTATCTACCTTTATGCCCTTTTCCACAGCTCATCTTTCATTTTTGTGTTGTTGTTTTTTTATTCAAGAAAAATAGGGAATAAAATGGGATACAGCGATTTTAGAAAAATATATTTGATCATCATCATCATTCATCATCTGAGGAGCTCCGTGATCATTGAGCTGTAATCATCATCATCATAGAGTGCCCTTGCCCTTGCAACAGTGCTTGGTAGCCAGCCTGGCTCAGTGCATTTTCGAAATATGTTTTTTTTTTTAGAAAAATTTGGGATGAACAAAGAAAACGCATGGCTCATTCATATCAAGGGTAGTGCATCCTTCTTGCAGTATTTTTTTTCTTTGTTGGAAAAATAAAGGTACCCTTAAGAAGCAAGTATAACACCCAAGTTATGTATGTTGCATTGCTTGTTTGCACGTTTTGAAAAGGTTTTCGCATGGCTTATATTATATTTATGTTTTATGTAATGTAACAAGCCATGTTCCTCATCCACCAACGTAATACTGCATGCTATGTTCCTCACTGAATTCTATTACAAAAGAACATATTTTTACTCTATAAAAAGTAGTTTTCTGAAGCACTAGTTCATGGCCGTGGCAGGCTTGAAAAACGGTAGATTTTTCTAAAGAAATGGATTGATTGAAAGAGAAGAAAGATGGCCAGGCTTTGATTTTTGTTCCGTTTGTGAGGTTTCGTTTCATTGTTGTTGATGATGCATGAGAGGTTTATCAAAATGTAAAGAAAAAAAATCTCGTCCAGTCAGTCTTATTGATCTGGAATGGACTGGGAAACAAGTTCAATCTCATTTTAGATCCATATAAAAAATGTGACGGGGATGATGATGAAGCTGATGATGATGATCATGAAGGTTGGCAGTTGATGGACTTACACTCAAGTTATGAAAATGATCTGATGATCGAGTAGCTCATCATCATCTTCATCCTTTTCTTCTACCCTTCCTTCCTTAACATCTTTGTTCACTCTTCCAGTCTCAATCCCAACCCATGAACGATCTCATCATCTTTTTCGGTTGGATTTGGTTGGGTTGGGGTAGGCAGTCATGCCATGTAAGATGAACACATTCAAATTTTCTTCTTCAGATTGAGCTTCCATCCAGCATAGCATTCCATTCCCTATTTTTTTTCTCCGAGAACCAGATTATTTTGCTCCAGATTTAACCACGTGGAAAAAGACGGAAAAAAATCTTGTAGCATGAACATGTTCACTCTTCACGATCAACCTCATCATCTTCAACATGATCCTCATCCTCCTCCTTTCTCACTCACGAGCAGTCAGTTCATCTTCCATCCAAGTATATATTTTTCTTTGAGCTAGTTTGTCCCTATTTGTTACCTTCTCTTCATTTCATGCATCATTTGCATCAGCATCATCATCAGCTTCTCCAGGAAAATCTTCTTTCCTTGCGTGTCCCACCTCATTTCACAAAGTAAAGATTTGGGATGGCATGGGATGATGGTGGAGGTGGTGGTGGGATTTTGTGAAGGTGAGGAATGAGCTTGTCCAGGAGACACCTGCGTCCTCCAGGACTACTATACGTACCTATTACATAACAGGATTTTTATTTTTTATCACAGCAATCCCAAAAACACCATCAATTTTCCTCCATCCAGATTTCGGGATTCTTTTGTCATCATCATCTTCAAGGCTTCTAAAGTATCAAGTTTTTTAGTTGGAGGAGGATGATGGATGATGATGATGAGCCACTTTGTATGCATTTTCCTTATCAAATGACCATCCTCCCTGGAGTAAAGTAGGTGTAATGACGATGCTAATCCAACGGTTTATGTTGATGATGTGGATCTGTTGGAGGGGAAAATAAAAAATACTCCGGTCGGTCGTGATTTCTGATTGAGAAGCGTTTCAAAAAAATGAATCCTCCGGAGAATATGTATGTTGGCTTGTTCCACTTTTTGGACAACACTACCAGCTCATTACATAACATTACTTAGGCAAGTAAGTAAGTGCCTCTGGATGACTGGACCATATCATATCATGCATGAGCAATGTTGGAGGACAATACTGGAGTGGTCGTGACTAAAATTATGTAATAGTCAGAATCACCCTCCATCCATTCCATTGTTGTCCAGAGTTCCTTAATGGAACTATAATGACTGGACTGGACTGGACTATAATTTTTGTCATGCATGATCGTGTCCTCATTTTTCATTCCTTCTCAGCCCGGTTGACTCCCATTCTGATTATGATGATGATGATGACTTTTTCAAGTGGCTGGACTAAATTACACTTGTCTAATGGCTAATGATCATTATATCAGGCAGGAGCAATCTTTCTGAAAAAAAAAACAGTTACTAAAAAAGAAAACAAGCCCATTCTATTCTTTAAGTATGCATTTTTATGTAATATTTTTCATGCCTCCGGCTAAAATACAATCTTCTTAAGGGCCCGTGTTCTAGGAACCCTTTTTCCTCTTAAGTACCCCCACTTTTTTGTTTGTCTATTCCCCACTTACAACAATGCAACTGCTTATTTTAAAAAATGAAAAATAGTTTATTTTTATTACAATGATAAGACAAATATTATAGGGCCAATCAGCAGCACAAATGGGTACTTTTACAAGTCCAACAGGACCAAAGTCCAGTCCAGGTCCATAGTAGACCAGCCAGAAGGGCCCCAACCAAACCAAACCAAGTCCATCTCCAAGAAACATGAAAAGGTTTTTTTTCTTTTTTCTTTTAATAATCTAAGAAATGGCCCGGTCGAGACAAACAATAAAATTGAATAGCTTTAAAAAAAGTGATTATTATTGGAGGACCAAAAAGCAAATCATGAGGACCACTGCTGCGTAGATAGTTTTAAAATAAAATCTCTCATAAGCTTAGTTGTAAATTTTGTAATCCTTTTTTCGTCTTGTTGTTTGGAAGAAATTTGGAATTGAAATCACATCAGTTTCCGAAGAAAAAAAAACCAAAAAAATAGAATAAAAAGGTAACTGAAATGTTTTCCTTTTGTGAGGGACTTATGAGGAAGCTCTTCATTTTTTTTATCTTTCCTTTTCAAAAGTAATTTTTAGAATTCTCAGAGAAAGGGAAAGAAAAAAAGTATCAAATGAAATGAAAGAGAGAAAAAAATAGGTTGTTTATTTCATATTTCATCATCATCATCATCAAGAAGGAGGAAGGGTTGCATTAAAAAAACGAATAAGGTTTGTACACTTGAGAGATATGAGAGGGGACTTGAGAAGAAAAATATGAATCTTTTCTTAAGTATTCTTCTTCTCTCTCGAATGGGATGGGATGACATGTGCTCTAAAAGATTACCTAATCTTCTTCTTCTTAAAACCGAAGTAAACAGTTTTCTTTTGGGTAATAATAATATGTCATCATCATCATCATCATCATCATCATCAACTTGGCTGTCAGCACACAATATTCTGGCTTGATTATCAAAACAATTTTTTCAAGACTCTTTGTGGAAAAAATGACAGTTTAAGTATATTTGAGATTTTTTTTGTAGAAATTGGGGAATGTGGAGGAATATGGATTGGATTTTTGCTGTTGGTGGGTTGGATGGCTGTGGCCTACATAAATATGAAGCCATTTATGTAATCCGCATTGTTTCCAACAATTACGCATTCATTGTCGCGGGAATTTTTTTTTCTGAGGAAAAAAACTTATTTTTTACGAAGGTGTGAAGTAAGCTATTAGACAAGAGTTTTTTGTAAAAAAAAAAAAGAAAATTGGAAAAGGAATGAGCAACATGACTGGGTTGACATTATTCTTGAGACGACGAGGAGGGGAGGTGGGAAAAATCATAAAGTGGCCATTATTATGCAACAATGTAAAATGTGTAATGTAATGTGTGAGGGGATGAGGAGATGAGATAATACCTAAATTAATGTTTGAGGACCCTGCGGCGATTTTTTTAGAAGATAAAAATTGGTAATTTAAATAGAGATAAAAAAATGTCGTTTTTTTGAGAGTGTGGCACTGGCATGTTATCTTCATGTGAGAAATGACCAGCGACCAAGTCACAATACCGAAGCGACATGGTCATACAGATTATAAAAGTTTTATACAGTAATAGGTTTGAAATTTATAATCCAAACAGAGTGGTTAAGTTAAGGGAATTCGCTTTGGTTTTTGAGGTTTTTTTTTACAAGAAGAAAATTGAATAGTTTGAGAGCTTCAAGGTGAGCCCAGGCCACGCATGCATAAGCCATGAATGAAGCTGAATGAAATATATTTTTTTTGCTGATTTGATTACAGTATCAGCGAAAATTCCAAAAAGGAATTTTTTTACGGGGGAAAAATGTGTGTGAATGTGTTGGTGTGTCAGGAGGAAAGGCTAGAAGAAAAAAATGCAGTTAAATCTGACTGGGAAGAATTTGTGTTGTTGTGGAGTGGGAAGGTTTTGATAAGGATAAAAAAAATCAGACAAATTTTATTCCAGTCTTGTCAAATGACATTTTTCTCAGAATGCCCCATATTATTTTTTTCAAAACTGATGATGATGTGATTTGGCTTGGCTTGACCTGGGTGAAAATGCAAATGCAAAGATGCACTTCCTTCCCAAATAAAAATGAAGAGAGATCTTTTTTTCTGACTGAAATGTTTCTTTCTGTTTTAAGTACATTTAAGTTCATTGACGTTTGGGCTGCAGTGTAATAGATATAACTTGGTAAATATGTTATTTATCTGGGGATTGGGATGCAGTCAGTTTTTTTTTGAAGTTCATGGTTATGACTCGAATAAATATCCACTCAATTCACACTGCCTAATAAACTGAATAGATTTTCTTTTTGAAAGAAGTAGAGCAAGTCAAAGTGACTTGTAAGAAAATGCATTCTGTAAGCAGGGGTATGTATATCATTTAGGGAGGAACAAAGGAGAAGGATTGTAAATGTGGGTGGATGGGATTGGGAAATGGATTGTATCACTTGGGATTGGATTTGGTGGAGGGGGATACAGGTGTCCTTCAAACTAGAAGACGGATTTGACGCGACAAGGAAGACAGTCCATGTGGGATCCTCTCCTGTAACCTTCTTTATTTTGTTGACTTGCTTCGTTTCGTTCCGGGAGCAATATAACTTGTGTGTGTTGGATTGTTGGTTGGGTTGGTTGGATGAGGAAGTGCAATAAAAAAAAGTTCACTATGAAAAAAAATAAAATGAGCTTCTTGTTCTTCTTAGGCATATATCCTGATCCGATGGGAGAGGAGCACAGTCCATTTCACATTTCCGAAGGAGATAAGGACTCGACCCTGAGAGTTTTTGTTGTTGTTTATTTGCTGTTCATTTCAGTTGAGTTCATTATGCATGGCTGGGTATTTGGGGCTTAGAATTTCAAGCAGCTCACTTGCATATACATTTACAGAAGGTTTGGAGGAAATAATAATAATCATCATCATATTTTTATGATATGGGATGAAATTTTTATCCATTTTTTCTCTCTTCCCATTTCCATTGTATTTGACCCACTCTTCTGGTAATCGGGACCTGGCCTAGGTATAAATCATTTTAAAATCTTCCCATTGTTCTATTTGCATAGAAATATGAAATAAGCTTGACAGGTGGAATATGATTTGAAATGGGATTAGGATTTTTATGCAAGGTGCAGCCATACTGTCTGGCAGGACCCGACTAAAATAAAAATAAAACTGTTTCTGAATGGAAGAATTATTTCATGTTGTTCACCTTCTTCCTCTCTTTTTTTTTGTCGTGTGAATTATGTACTACACTTGAATGAAATGATTTTGGATTTTGTGGAAGAAGAAAAAAAACAAGTTAAGTTAGTAATGCTGCTTGTGAGCTGAGATTGAATGTTTGGAGGAAAAGTGGACGGTGGACAGTGTGCAGTGGAGTAAACCAGGGTATAACTTTTAACTTACTTGTCACCTGCTGCTTCAGTTGTAAACTGGGGATTTAGCAGATTAATTTAATAATAATAATACAACAGTGTGAAATGATAAATATTATCCAGAGGAATGATGTGTTTATGATGACAGATTGTACCCAAGCTGAGTTTGTGTGGAAATGCGCAGGTGCATTAAAGATTTTAGAAATTTCGACAAGTTAGCGGGCGATAAATGTTTAACTATTTTTAGTTAAATTCGCGTTTTGGTAGATAAAAGTTATTGTCGGCCGGGCTAAAAGATAGTACTATGGCACTAATTGGTAGACGCAGCAGTTAATGTGCATTGTAACAGAAGATCGGTTTAAATGCGCTGCGCTTGTCAAAATTCGTTTCCATAATCCATCCTTTCCCGCAAACCGCCGCCTCCACATCATTGTCTCCTTAATTTTATTGTAAACTACCGATACAACGGAATTTGTTCAGTGTTCCAGAGAAAGTACGGTTTTTATGTACAATTTTTTTAAACACTATTTATTTATGTTTTCTCCTCGTAACTCATAACATAACATATGTAACAGGTGGGCTTTCACATTTAACGTTACATATTTTACTTTCAGATTATTATTAAGGTATTTTACACGCTTGTAGCCATTAATATTAATGAGATCATCATAATCATATCATCACCAAAAACTCATCTTATCATCATCATATTCAATGAATAGTTTAGAGAAAAAGAAGAAGTACAAACTTTCATTTTCAATTCGATCCAATCCATTTTTCTGCTAAAATTAAACCAAGAATAACCATACCATGCCATTTTACTGCTAATTTATTAGGATTTTCACTTCTTTGCACGAAAATCCCCAAAACTTCTTGTAAAACACAGAGCCGTCCTTGTTATCTCTAGACTTATTTGCAAAATTCGAACCTCGAACCGAACGTAACTCACAGAAAAAATCTTCTTCATATTTAAGTTGCGATATATGATTCATTCATAATGATGAAAATTCTCAAGACAGCTGTGATAAAAATATGATCAGTTTGATCAGCATCGTCATCTTGATCATATATCCTCTGCCAGTCATCATCATATCATTTGATTTGATTAAGATGATCACTAAAATCAAATTATTTGCAGGGCAGAGCAGACTAAGCCGAATTTTTGCGGCAGCCGCAGACAGACAGACTAATCATATTCCTAATCAAATTGCGCGTAATTCGTTCGAGATTAAAAGGAGCGTCTCTGTTAAGTTATGTAGTGAAAACACAATAATAATTATTCAAAATTTTAAACAATATTTACATAATTGTGTCAAACGTGAAAAATGACAAAAGTGTGCAAAAAAAACGCACTTGACACTTCTTGCTTTCGCATGATTTTAGACGATTTAAAAAAATGTTATCCCGTTATTTGGGCATTCAAAAGGTGTAGGTCACTCCATGGTCACTCCCTAATCCATCCAGCAAATGAAATTGAATGCTCCAGAGTCTGCAGTTTCGTTAAATATGGGATGGGATTGTTCTTGATTAAGTAATCATAACGGAGGATGATGAGATGATATTGATGATTGTTGAAACATTGGATTTTTTTTTATTTTTCTGAATGAAGTATCATTTCATTCCACTCTCTACCCCTCTGTTTGTTTCAATCTCATGAATGAAGCTCTCGTACCTTAACACTTTCCTCTCTCACTTCCATCTATTTTCTTTACTATTTGACTCTGCGTAGATCTGAATTTTTTTTCGCACTCTAATTACTTTCCTATCCGCTTCGCTTCATTTTCAAGATAATCTTCCCCACCATCATCCCCTCCTCCTCTGTGGTATTTCTCTTCAGTTTGTAATTAAGATAAGCAATTAAATTCATAATCGTTTTGATTAAGATTATTAAAAGCAGAGCTCATCCCCAGTCCATACCTCAGCAACTGTTTTTTGTTTTTCAAAAAAAGAAGAAAGGAATCAAAAGTTATGTGGATTGGTTTGGGTGCATCCAATTCATAATGTCCTTTTTTGACTTTTCATCATTTTTTTTTCGAACCTCTTTCCAATTTATTTTCTATTTTTTTTTGTTGTTGTTGGAATTTTAAATAATGGCTCATTAACTTCAATTAAAAATGTTAGACTTGTGATTATGGCTGTTATGATCTGGTGTATGGCTTGTTAATTGAAAGGTATTTATGAGCAAAGCGTCTAACCAAAACTGCACTTTTCCTTATCAAATCACCAAAAAAATAGTGCAAAATTCTGAGTTTAACCATCGCTCAAAGCTCAAACTGATAATTAAATGCATTTAATCGAATGCACCTTTTAAAAACACTGAGCATTTTTGAATTGAAAATGGGCGACGGTAGAACAACAGGGATGAAGGTGGTGGTGGCGGCGGCGATGAGATGAGATGTTCATCCCGTCACCGTTTCTGATTTCTCTGCCGTCCCTCCTTAATGCTCTGCTGGTGATGCTGTGGCTATGTCCATTTTTTTATATATATTAAAAGATGCGTATGAAATACAAACAATTTTTCTTTTAATTGGGGGGAAGGGGATTATTATTATTTTTCTTAAATGTTTTGAGGGAGTGATCTCTTCTGATCGAACAATTGAATTCGAGTTGATTAACAATCAAGCAGGCATTGTTGGATTTTTTACTGTCATTCGATTCAAAAAGGTAGTCAACATTTTTTGAAGTTTGAAATGGATAGGTCAAAAGAAAATGAATAGTTTGGCTTGGCTGGGGCTGTTTGCGTTATTGGCTATGGGGCTCAGTCATAGTCATAATTAAATTTTATGCTTAATGGGCAGACTTACGTAGACTTAAATCAAGTGATAGTGATAATTAGAGGGGGAGAGGGAAAGTAGAATCCTCGCAATGTACAATACGCATGGCAGGGTTTATTGCTAATTTAATCGTAAAAAAATGGGTTCACACTTGCTTAAAGGGAGGAGAAAAAGGATTTCTCTTGAGACGGGTCATTCAGACCTATTAAAGTCAATTAGGTAGTTTGATCCTACTTAAGTCATGGTTTTATGCATGGTAAATTTTTATTGCGGATTTGGTTTAGTTCCGAGAAAAATGAGACTCAGGTGGGGAGAGAATAAGAGAACGAGACTGAAAAAAAAACAGATCATGATTCATTTTTTTAATGCGACAGTTGAGAAAACTAAGCTTGGGCGAGGGCGAGACCAGAGTCAGAGTCACATGGTCTGAGATGTTTTTTTCTTCTTCAAATTAACTTTCATTAATTTAAAAATAATTTTTATCTTTGTGATTATTTTTTTACAGGTGGGGGTGGTGTCGAGGTAATCTATTTTCGCGGCCTTCCACAGTTCACGATCCCCCTCCCCAGCCGAAAGGAACGATGCCGGTTCATCGTGAAGCCGTTGACAAACAGCGTGGGTGACCTACTGACCATGATCCGTGACGAGGATAAGGGCGTGGACAGGGCTGCCTGCATGGCCACGGGTGAGAGGAGAAAACAAAAAATAAAATCAAACCGGGACCGAAAAAACATAATTTGTCATGGGCCATGAATGACGTAATTTTTTTTTTGTTTTTTTTTAA
>JAQGAI010000824.1:0-17367 GCA_034696905.1 Lepidocyrtus violaceus
CGGTTAAACGGAAGAAATTCAACTGAAATAGTCATATTTTCTATTGGCAACTTTGTGGAGTAAGTTAGTAATTTCTAATTTGCAGAAAATATTGCAAATTTGCTCCCCTACTTTTAATGCATATTAGAGAGCAGAAATAGAACCACAGAATTGCAACATGGGAGCTTCTTTAATATATGCAGTGAAATGGATGAAATATCTTACAAGTTGGAAACTATATTAGTAGACTATTTTATTCTGATTGAATAGCGGCTCCGAAGAAAGTTCAACCGGCAACTCCTTTACTTCGCGAAGATCATGAATGCGAAACTTTAGCTGAACATTCAATAACGACAAGTAGACTAAAAGGAGCAAATGTTAGATTCATGTTGAAAAGTTCACACACATAAGTACATGTATTCAATTCAATAATGTCTACAGAATTATCTGAAAAAGTGGAGCCATCTTGTAGTTCATACGATGGGAAATAGATACCACACCACACATGCTTGTGAAGTTTTTGTTTTAAACCTGACTACATAAAAATTCAATTAAACCTGTAGGTTGTAACCTGATCGCATCGGATGACCATAAAGCGAAATGGCAGAATAAAAACATAAAACCCGCGAAAGGTACGTAAAAAACTGCACCAAAGTTTGTTTTCTCCAAGAATGCCGTCTTTGCTTTGAATCTTCAACCCTTCCAAACATAAATTTATTTTCAGGTCAAAGAAAGTTCAAAGTAAAACAGCAGAGTACAAAAACATTACAATGCAATGACAAAAAAATAACTGAAACTACCTGTAACGGGATTCCGAAATGGCATCGTCTCCAGGTTAATGTTTTATTCAACTTTCGGATAACTCGACTATAGGTAGATATGTAGCTGGAGGAAAACTGTGTGAAGCGAGTCTGGAATGAAAACGCACTACAACAATACCAAATGGAAAATGTACCTAGCCACGAACGAAAAATGCCAAGAAAAATCTGAAAGCGGCGGAAGTGGAAATGTTATAAGCCAAATCCCTGCGGCAACTTTAGCACCAGCTCTGTGTTCGTCGTCTAAACGTCTTTGGGGGGGATAGCGTAGGAAACGCTTTTATCATTTTTGAAATTCAATACAGATAATGTAAACCCGAAATCTATTTTTCTGTGGGTGGAAGAAAGGAGGCAAGCCAAGTGGAAACGAGATAATGATATCTCGCATGTAGTTGTTGTATGTAGGAAGGATAGGTAACAGGTTTTTGGAACAAGACTAGGATCTGATTGTGGGATGGCAGAAAGTTACACATTGACTTGGTTTCTAACAATGGGTTGTTTGTGAGATGTGTCTTTTCTCAGATGATGATGATCTTCATTGTTTTCGAACAAGACAAGACAGTAAACGATCGAAAGGCCACACAGGTAGCATTTTTCGCCCGAAATTCATATATTCAGCTTTTCGGTCTGCAACTACGTGACTTAGCTTGGGAGATGCTACTGCATGGACATTAATACTTAAATACATTAATTAGCTAATTACAATTGCCAGTGTAGGCATGTTTTGCAAAATAAAATATTTTGTTTGATTCCGCACTGTGCTTGCCTGGGTGGCTAAATCTTCAACTTAACAAGACTTCCAAAGCGTGCTCCAACTTTACAAAAGGATTTTCCATAATTTCATTGAAAGTTAACTGACGATGAGCAAACAACTTTAGAGGATCAACCCATGTTCAAAAATGTGAAAGACTAATAAAAATTAAGTTTCCCAAGTCAAGTCAGAGCCAAGAAAGTTTTAAAACTCCATGTACGATATATACATATCCCTACATCCAATGTCACTGATTTATACTAATCCAGAACCGAATTTATACAGTGCCGCCTCCGTCGAAAGAAAAGACTTTTACCAGAACAAAACATCCAGAAAGAAAACGTGAAGGATAAAAGTTAAAAAATAGAATAAAATGATAACCTCCACACCCACATGGATCCATTCATATTTCTTCTTTTCCTTTCCTTGATTGTCTCTGGTTTTTGGCTCCCTCAACTCCTTCCTTTTTGTTGTCTGCCTGGCATAGCAGTAGTTACTAGTTATGTATATATGGCTCATTTTCAGTTTATATTCCTTGAGAAAAAGTATAAAAGGAAACTGTGAATTGAATGGAACTTTTTCTTCTGGGCCCATAAGTGACAGAGAAAGTACCTTAAAGTAAGAAAAAGAACTAAACAAAAAAACCAGTAATGTTCTTCTCTTTTATACATGCATAGCTTTCTCTTTATGGACTGCGATCGCCTATTTTTTTTGTTCAGTTATTTTTCTGTCTGCTCCTGATCCAACGACTACTACCATCCCATCACCACACACCAAATAACTTTACTTACAAAAAGGAAGACAGGCAAGAAAAAAAAATATACTCCGAAAAAATAAAAAAGAAAGCGAAGAGGAAGAAGGATGAAGGGAAGTGAAAGAATCATCTCAAGCTACTGTGAATCCTACTTACACGATAGAATGGTGTATAAACAAAGTATAAATATATTCTGACTAATATCGCATTGAAATGGGGAGAGAAAAATCGAATTCCATCCATATATCCATCGACCGAGGGAAAGTGCTTTATCCTCCCATACAAAACCACACATGAAGAAAGGAATGACTAAAGAAGGCAAGGAGCAGAACAAGAGAAAAATAGAAAAGAAAGGCGGCAAAAAAATATGGGATGAGAGAAACGCGGAATATCTTGCCAAATCCATTAGGACAGCGTAAGGAAATTTCCTCTTGGTGGTTTGGCAATGGTCATTTTTCATCCTCATTCCCTTATTTTCATAGTTGAGCTGAGCTTGAGGTGGTATAGAAGTTTTTTCCAATTTTTTTTTCTTCTTCCAAAAAGAAAGTTAAGCGTATAAATAAACAGGATAATGATAGTTGTAAAGTAAAGAACATTACTTTTAGTTGTACATATATTGATACAGACATGTGTATTTGGTACACAATAGTTAATAATTCTTTTATCTTCCTTAACGTCTTCTTTCTTTCCCCCGTCAAGCTTGACTCACTCAGTCAGTGCATATTTTTTCCCTCCAACTAAAGAAAAGGAAATGGAGGCATACATGTGAGCATGGAGAAGAAATGGGTGAAAGGGATGAGCAGTAAAAACAAAAATTGTTATCTTGTTTTCCTCGTCGGAAACCACACATGATCACATGAATTTTGTACAATGTATGTATGATCGAAAATAAATTGTTTTTCGGTTTAAAATATGTATCTTGAGGATCTTATACATTATCAGGGAGGGAGGATAAGGATGTATGCCGCCGGTAGTATAGCTTGTCAAGAAGGAAGAAAAAGTGAAAGCAGTACTGTAAATGTGATCCTGTAAAGTATATTTAAGGGAAATCGAATCCCGGGTTATTTTCCTTGAAGAGGGGGATAAGAAAAACACGGGGCTTCCACCAAGGGAAAACAGCTCCCATTTTCACCGGTCATGTAGCAAATAAATAAAGGCAACGTGGGATAATGCCATCTTCATAAATAAATTGAGCCTGTAGGTCCCCTGCAATATAATAAGGGAGCCGGGTATTAAATCAAAATCAGAAAGTGAGTTCCATTTCAACGCTCCCCCTGCACTCCAATTTCGGAGGAGGGGAGAACAACAAAAAATTGAAACGAAAATAAAGTGAAAGTCTAAAGAGAAAGCTGTAGAATGTGAAATGAGGGAGAAGTAAATGCTTGGAAATCGTTTCCAGCGGGAAAGTGTTTCCCGTCTTCATTTCGTGGTTATTTGGTCCCGGGTTGGGTTGTGATAGAAAAGATGATGGGATGGGACTGAGGAGAGTGACGCCAAGCGGTAATACCTCCTCCTCGGTAATAAGTACTTCACGAATTTCCAGACAGCGATAAATGTATTCTAAAAACTGGTGGTAGACTGAAAAAGGTCCAACGCTTCCTTCAGCACCGGTCCTGGTGTAACATTTCGGTATCCACTTTCACCCGATTTTTCTGCTGACATCGTTTTTAATACTGACTCTGAGAGGGTGGGTGAGACAGACAACGGAACCTGCAACTGTGCTCCTTTCTACAAAATAAAATGAAGCCGGACCAAAAACACCAGAAAAGGATAGTTTGCTAGCTTGGATCCTCTACTTTCACTCCCTTGTCAGATCCAGTCAAAAGTTTTCACATTTGGCAAAAAAAATGTTTTATTCCCCCACTGCTCCTAGAGGAAGAGGTTCCCCTAGCCAGTTTAATTTGGGGAAAGGAGACGAGCAAAAAACCGACCAGGAGAAAAAGGGTAAAACATCTGTCAGAAAAATGGAAGAGGGGTACTCAGCGGGGAAAGTGAGATTTCCAGTGGAGGAAGAAAAAAAAATCCAAGTGTTTTTTTTCTTTCAGTTTTAGCTCTACACGGATTTTTTATGCATTAACTTGACATGTGCACTAGAAGAAAATGGGAAAGTTTTTGTTTGACTCTACAGAAAAATAGAAAAGTTTGCGCTGGGAGCATACAATCGGAGGGATAAATAGGACAACTCATTGGTTTTCCCTTTCTCTCTCTGATGTGATATGTTTCCCGATTCTCCCTGGTGGAATCAACATCAAAGAGAAAGTTCCCATCCCATAAGACAATATATAACCGAGTGTGCATCGATATCCCCGCTAATAATATGGATTTTCATTTTCCCCAGTCAGATACCCTTACCCGGTGGGGCCGTATACCATTCATAATGTTGTTTAGGTAGTAGACATGGAATACTTTTGGAAACATCGATGCAATGCTTTCACCATACCACGGGTAATCTTCCCGGATAGGTATGTATGAATCCAGCCATAGTATTTCGTGTTCCTTTGATAATGTGATGAGTGAGCTTTGCCATTTCTGTTCTGAGCCAGTTTTACCTTTCCTATCCATTATACAGTCCATAAATTAGGGAAAGAAACCGGCTGAAAAAATCTCAGTCCAATTCTGATAACGCGACATACCAAAAGACACTTAAAACTGGTCAATGATGCATGCACTCATTTATTTCATTAGAGCTCCCTTCCTTATTCCATCTTGTCTTGAAGGAAGAAGAAGGCACTCATGTGAAAGTTTTGGCAATACGATGAATTAGAAAGTTTAAATCAGGAATCTTGCATTGTGAAAAGATTACAAAGTAATTTCTATCTGTGGACTTCTGCTCGTGTGACTTTGTCTCTATGAAGAAAGCAAACTTTAGGACTGATTTCTGAAAGGGAGGATGTTCACTTGACTCTCTGTTTACTTATCATTAATTCATATGAAATTCCAGCAGAGGAGACGAGTGCAGGTGGACTCAATCCATTCCATCCATTCCCTTTAAAATATAACTCTGAAAAAAGTTTTACGAAAAACTATCCGCATAAAAACGTTTCCTGCTCTCCTTCCAGTTGCAATTTTTTTAACCGGCAAAGGTATGCTCCACATTTATCCCCAAACTGCTGGAAAGGTAAGAAGTGATGACAGGAATGTTTGAGTTGAAATAAAGTTATGAGAAAGTACTACTTTCTCCCAGTAATAAAAATACGCAGTCTCCCTCCAAGCAGTCACCGGAAACTGTCGACTTTAAAAAAAAAAGTATAAAATAAACTAATGTAAGGTAACTAGCCCCGACACTGGCCCTCGTTCATGTATGAAAAGGCGAGAATTCAAGCAAAGTTTTTGTTTTTCCAGAATCCATCTGAGCATGCTTGAATGCTAAATTGTCCTATTCCTATAAAGTTCTAACTTGAAGCCCTTCCGCTTGAACTAATGTGAAACTTCAATGGTAAGAGTGAGATAAACAGAATAATTTTTAGAATAATTTTTATTCAACACCACCATATCACAGCTTTCTCCCTCAATCACTTTATAAACAAGTAAATGGAGTGAGTCCTTCCTCCTCAACTTTATTTCCATTTCCCCACTCCCAGCAAAAGAGCTGAGGGGAAAGTCAAGTCAAGTTAGTTTAACTTTTGGTATTTTTTTTTTGGTAGAAAAAGCCCTCAAGCAAGCTATACATGAGTAGAGCCATGTGCCAAGTCAAGAAGGGAAAAGCTGTTCCTGAGCTTTCATTTCCTTTTCCTATGCTCAAGCTACGATACTCTGTAAGTCTTGTTAAGCATCCGATATTAAAGTTGACTGCATGAACCTTCAAAACTGATCTGGCATCCCTGGAGGATTTGCTCACTTTTACTTTCCATTCTGCTTTGTATAAGTAATAACAGATTCCATCTCCAGTGTAAACTTAAAGTGAGTAGGTATGTCTTTGTCTTCTCCTCTTCCCTCCCATCATCTTTCCAGAGTTTGTTTGCAAACATAATTTTGTCGAGTTTGTTAATTCCTTTTTTTTGTAAAAAAAAACTCGTTTAATGAGATATTTCCTTTAAAAGGGACATCTTTCTCGTGGAAAGAAGCTCGTCAGCCAATTCATCCTGACTTTCCAGAGTGACGCAAAGTTAACCAGATACAAACATAAATTTCATACTCTCTGCAACGTTGTTATTTCAGCACTTTCCACTTCTCCGTTAGGCAATTTCGTGTCTAAAAGTTAATCATTGGTTAAGCTCTATGCACTGCAGATCCATAGACCATTACCAAGTTCATGATGATGACGATGCTCTCCTTGTTTTACCATGCAGCCCATATCCCCAGAAGGATGATGATGACGATGTAATTACCAAGAGAATAAGGACAGTGAGTCTCTGCGGTGTCACAGTCACATTTACTTAACAACTTTTTGAATTTGTATGGAAAGACGAGTTTTTTTGTATGCGGATTCCTGGTGTGAATACGAAAGGGGTTCTGCTGGGATCCAAACTAGACCCTACGAACTATTGGGGCGCTTGGTGTTCATTGGTAGGTAATGTTATGTACATTTTTAGTTCCTCACAGGAGGGTCACTTCCTAGAATGCCGTGGGAAATGAGGAATTCCAGGGCTGTTATTCAGATAAAATGGCCTTGTCTTGGATGTAAAGGCTTGGGTATTGCAATTTGCAAATATAGTTGTTGTCTGGAATATGGTATGGCAGGGTATGGCCAGGGGAAAAGGAAGTTAGTTGGACATTGTTTACATGACTTGGTTGGCTAGAACAACATAGTCGTTTCTTACGTATGCGTTTTGTCACCACGTCAAGTCAAGAAGGAGTTTTTCGAGGATTTAATTTTCTGTGTGAGACTATATTTATCGTTCGCTTATGTAACATGCTTATACATAGATATCCACTGGCAAGTGTAGTATAAGAATTGGTAAACTGGACCACAACTCGAACCGGAAATTGTTTGCACAAAATTGACTTTGATGGCGGACGGCGTAAGAAGAAACATGTCTTTTTAGTTTGAAGCTGACAGACGGTTGTAAATGTTTAACTGTGAGTTCGGAAGTATTGTTAGGATTTTTAAACAAGAAGCTAATTGCCTATTGAATTTTGCGTCTTTTTCATCCTTTTTTTTAGTTATAGCATCCGTTTGAATTTGCATAGCAAAATACGCGCTTTTGATAATGGTTTTTATGGTTTTGATAAGATTCACTTTTCATTCACTTGAACAGCCTTTTTCTATTTTACTTCCGTTAAACATTTGATTCTTGAGATGGAAAAAGCGTGGGCGTACCTAATCCATTCAGCTCAAAATTTGCGAATTAAATATTTTAATTCAAGAACAGCGTTATAAAAAAGCTACAAAAACCTTCTTCTTTTTTCCTAATGAAGTTTGTACATATAAAAGAATAAATAAACTACACACGATTATCCTCGTTAACAGTTAATTTGGTTAATAATGAGAAAGTTGTATACGATTAATCAAATGCCATTTCACTTTGAAAAAGAAGGGGAGTAAGAGAAGCATGCTAATTGGCAAAGATGTACTATAAATAGCATCTATTTTGTAGTAGTCTCATCTGCTGAGTGAGTACTTAGCCTTGTAATTTTGCCAACTTGTTAGTTTCGCAAAAAGCACTTGTTTTACAAACAAGTCTGCAACGGAGCACAAACAAAATAAAAAAAGGAGTCATGACTTTCACTCTTCTTCTTTTTGCAAAGTTACAAAAAGAGACAATGGTACAGTGCAGAAAAAATAGTTACAGAATAATAATTGTAAACGGTTTGCCAAAAGATGAATGAAACTATGGTTGGTAATACATTTTTTTTTTAATTTTTAAGGAAGATGTAGTATTAAAGTTTTAAAGGTCAACCCGAGTATTTGGCGAAAGATGGAGGCGAAGGAGACGCTACTACGTTCAAAGCAAAGCACCCTTTTTCTTGACTATTAATTAAGACTTGTTAGAAAATTGGCTGTTTCCTTTCCTTTTTCTTAAAACTTCTTCACAACTACCTATAAAGCATTTTAAATATTTCAACGAAGATGTAAACAGTCTAGTCGCTGGAATTAATCAGCAGTGTCGAAAAAATTCCTTTGGTGTTCTCGCTCATGCATAGTTTAAAAAAAAGCTGCAAAGAAAACTTGGCTAAGTAAGTACATATCTGCAAAGGGAGGTAGGTCAGCCTCCTTTCGTTGTGAAAGCGGCAGTTCCCGGTTGCAATTTGCAAAATTTAAGGAAAACAAACTGCTCATGAAAACATTTCGCACTGGAATATGTAACACAGCACGACATCACTAGACCTACTATGCCGTAATAGTGTGCAAATATAGTTAAAAAAATTTTTTAGCAAGCTCCTCCGCAGCACCTCCGTAATTTTTCAATTACAGTTAAGGCAAATGAAAAAAAGGTTGATGGTACGGTACACTCACTACTAATTTCTTATTCATGAACTTATGCATTTACGCTATTTCATAAAATTCTGAGAAGTTGGGTGAGTCATACTTGGACATTTATTATACAAAATTGGGACTGAATTAAATATGATAGCGAGTCACTTGTATCATCATCATATCATATATCGTCTTTCATATGGATATGGAGATTGCCTCCCATATCCCTAATCTCATCATAGAAGGACATAAGTAGGTGTGTTTTGCATAATGTAATGCGAGGAAGTATCATCAAATTTCGTCAGAAACAGATAGAATTACCCTGATGGTTAACTTTCACAAGTAATTTTTTTTAACCCATGCTAGTTAGACAGGAGTTATCTGACTGGAAGAATTTTCTCACTTATTTTCTGCAAACCAAGTGAGAAAGTCAACATGCCTAAACCAAGCTACATATATGCAAGTTTAGGAATGAGTGTGAAATCTATGCATCCATATACCTGGTTAAACATTCAGCAGCGTGTTGAGAAATGGGCTCAAATTACAGGAGTGAAAAAGGTAGATTATAGGAGGAACATGAGCCCTTTCTTTTTAACTCTCACTATGCCCGTCCGTCACTCAACATTTTTCTCCTCAGCCTGCGTGGAACAAGATATTCTTTATCCCTGTACAGGATTGCTCAAAAGTTTCAAGTTACTTTTGCTTCACAAAGAGGTGTAAAATGAGAACCTTAAAAAAACTTTCCCCGTTGACTTTTTCCTTCTTTCTCTATTTTTTAAACTAAGCATAATGTACGCACCACCCAGCGCAGAATGCCTTTAGTGAAGAGAACGATTGGAAAAGGAGCTTGGCTTTGGCTTGGAGAAAGCATAAAAGAAAAATCGGTACGGAACTTTATTGTTAGGCCACAATCAGGAAAATGGTATGAAATGAGATAAGTAAGTAAGCTTGTTAAAAAATATATAGAAGAAAACGGAGATACGGAGGTAAAATTCTAGAAAAAAAACTGCTCCAGTCTGTCCACATCACTGTAGCATTTTACTAGCTGACAATAACAATGAAGTGGACCCCTCACATCTTTCTCCTTTGTCCTTCTAAAAATTCACTTCCCCCATGACTCCTGCTGATTCTTTTCATCGTCTGAAAGAGGGGAAGTAAAATATCAAAGGAGTGGGGTTTTTAAGGATGTGGGCGCATGGTGCGCCAGGAGAGTTGGGTATGAGTGGGAGCTATTCTGGCTGCTGTGTTAACTTACCTAGGCAAGCATACCTAGATTAACTAGGGAGGAATTATTACACAACCAATATTTAGGCCTACAGAGCCTCGCCTGCGTCAGACCAGAGCTACAGGAATAATGAGAAACTTTTCTCTGCATCCAGTTTTGCAACAGGATGTCACATGACAGTTTTATGGAATCCTCTCAGCTCAGTCACAGCTACACAAAATTGGGAACTGGATCACATCAAATAATGGGGTCCAGTGAGGGGATGAAACATTATTCTCTCTCTCACAATCAGCTCAGTACATGGAAAATTCCTGGGTGCCAAAAAAAGTCCCACATCATCATCCCATACGAATTGGTGTCCTTCGTTAGGTATATAAAAATGAAAACCTGGCAAGTTTTTGTTTGAATTGGAAACTGGAAAAATTGTGACAATGAATGGTCGGAAGGGAAACGTAGGCATTTCACTAAACGAGCCTGGAACATAGCTACAGCTGTCAGAACTCTGCCTCTACCTATAGCTATCTATAAGCAGGGTTTTGTTCACAATCAAAAGTCATTATATGAATTACTATGTAGAGCGGTTCTTCCTGAGATTTTCCCCCCAAAATGCCACTCAAAATGGAGAGATAGTTAGAATGCCTTCTGACAATAGAAATGAGCCTTTTAGTTCAGTAAATCAAGGAGTCTCCTAAAACTTTCACCATGAAGAAAGCGGGACAGGAGACAGGGATCTACTAAATATAGAGTACATACTAGACTCAATGGAACACTGCCGACTCATATCTGTATAAATATGAAGAAGTGGTCCACTATATGTACAGGTATTTATAATATTACATGGTTATCCGTTGGCCTAATAATAACAGGAAGTCATCCTTTT
Source organism: Lepidocyrtus violaceus (assembly GCA_034696905.1). Classification (NCBI taxonomy): domain Eukaryota; kingdom Metazoa; phylum Arthropoda; class Collembola; order Entomobryomorpha; family Entomobryidae; genus Lepidocyrtus; species Lepidocyrtus violaceus. The sequence continues at coordinate 10,766 of JAQGAI010000824.1, forward strand.
GTTACTAGTTCAAGCCAAGGGAGTCCAATCCATGGTACACTCGAAACCATTGTTCGACATTTCCCAGTTTCCTAAAGAGGGCAGAGGGATTTTTACGGAAAATTTAGATAGTTTCTCTCTTTTATCCATTATCCATTATTATATATAATATAGATAAATAGTAAATTGCAATGCGGTAGGAATTTTTGTCCTGGTTGTACAAAATTTTGTATTATGGAATCCCATAATTTATAAAATGGGAGAGAGAGAGAGATGGTCCCATTTTCATCCTTTCTCATCCTTCCATTTCTGTGGACAATGACGATTTGAGTGGTCGTTAGCGGAGGATGAGTTTTATACTGAAAAATTTCTCTTTCGCCTCACATGCTCATATGGCCTTACAAAATCCACAATGCGGCTCTCTTCACCCTGCTGCCCTGGATTCGGATTTCAACATGAGGATCCAAAAAATGTTTCAAAGCAGGGATAACTTTTTTTTGCAGAAAAGTACTTCATAAAAAAGTTTTTTTTTAGCAAGGAGAAACGAAGTATTTGGAGTGATTTGCATTTTCGTCCAACCCGTTTTTATCCTTGATGAGGTATGAATATTATGGGAATGGGCTTGAGCCGCTTTTGTGTGCTGCTGATGTGATAATACTCCACGACTGAATAGGACATTTCTTTCGGCGGATGAAATAGGCTGGTGAAAGGAAACTCAGTTCTCACTCGGACAACTAGTTCCACTGTGCAAATAAGAGTACGCCTAGTTGTTCCTAATATTGATGAAAAAGTGGCTAGGAAGGGGCTTGGGAAAATGGGAGCACTTGAATTTATGTCATCCTCATCATCATCGTCATCATCCTGGTCGAATTTTCAGTGTTGTCCTCATCTCCATCCACATGGTTGGAATGGGATGAAGTCGTCATCATTGGAAGCAGAGAAAGTTTTTGATTGTTGATCTCGCCATCCATGAGGCGCCTATGGCATTTTTCAACCAAAATTGTTTGTCGAGCAGAGAGAAAAGTTTAAACAGTTACGTATTATGCATTACTATTCCTCATTCCATATGTGGAAGTGCTGGGAACACTTTTTTTGCTATCAACTTGAGTTTGACCCGCTTTATTTGCGGTAATCCCCAAATAGGTATGGATCTAAATGTGAATATGGAAGGGTGACTATATGGGTCCTTCAAGTAGACAGTGTAAATATAGTCGTTCTCTAAAAGTATATAGCTCATTCCATTCGAAACAACGTTCGGCTCTTCTTGGAACTGTGTGCTCCGGTTGTTTTGTACGTTTGGCTTGACTTATCTTTTGTGAGGATGTGTGAATGAAGTTGTGTTCTATGAAGGGAGATAAAAAAAACCTCCAACGTTTTATTTCCATTGAGGAATACGCTAAGTCCTATAGAGGAGAGTATTTTTTGAATACATCGGTTTTTATTTTAAATTGCCCAAGAAATTGGGGATTGTCCCATCAAATCTTTCTGATCGCCTTATTTCGTTACTTGATTATTGTGCTATCCAACTTTTTCATTGATGCTGCTTACCGCACCCCTTTTATAAATCTCATCATCGAACATACATAGCCTAATCGAGTTTAGTCAAGGTTGGGTTTAATCTAAGCCTTGTGGAGGCTGAACCTGAACAGCGTAGCGGTCTGGTCTAGTCTCCTTTGAAACCAGGCAGTTTGTAAGGCATTGGATCCCAAATCTGAGCCCCTCTCTCGGGATCGGATCCTCTGAAACGGATAATCATATCATGTCAAATCCACCTAACGCTAAAAGCAAACGAGTTTTTCATGCTTTGCAATAATTCTTTTTCAGTGGCCTTTTGTACCGATTTTGGATCTACAGAACTGTCCTCGTTTATCATGGCTGAGATACAGGAAAAAATGTGACAGGAGGAGATGTGACATGCATGCGTAAATAAAAGATAACAAAAGTAGAAAGATACTAATGGAATCCAGGTAGATTGAACCTGACCTGGAAGCTCAGACAAGCTCTAAGCTCTGGTCTGGTCTGGAGTCTGAAAGACTACCGAGAATCCTGGAATGCTGATGATGATGATCACGATGACACTACACAAGGAGTGGGTGAAGCATAAAGGAAAATTTAGTTCATAAGCTAAAAGGTAAGCAAAAAAGGAGTGCGTGGGTGGGTGGAGTACGGACCGTTATTAGTTCCAACATGAAAGGAGAGGGGGAATTTATGTCCGTGATCTGAAAGCTAATGGGTTAAATGAAGTATTAAGGATGATAATCGATTCAATGCCTGGCATTTCATGGCTACCATAAAAGGAGGCAAGGTAGATATCAAGGGACATTGACAGGTTGAAAACCAGGACAGGTTTGGCTCAAGTCGTTTGAAGGGATGGATGCTTTCATGATTAAGGCTTACACTTTTTCTTACAGGTTCTTGTATCAAAGCCAAAGAAACTTTTCATTTCATTTTCCTATTTTCTAAAGCCTGTCCATTTTGATTGTAAATTATAGTAACCACATACTACCTAACCAGTTTGTTAAAGTTATGCTCGAATTATGGGGAAGGCTTTTTCTATTTCCATTATCCGAACAACTCCACACATTGTACATAACTTCGGTCAAAAATTGAGATTGGATGTTAATAGAGCTACGCTACAAAATGTAACCATTCCCCAAAGAAAATGTAACGTATCGTATTTGAGTTGAGTATGTGGGAAAGTGAGTTGCTACTTTCATTAGTGAAAAGATTATTTGAAACTTTTATAACATGCTGGAAGTCTCTCATGTGCATACGATTACATGAGCTCTACTAAACTGATCAGCATAACCAACCACTAACAAGACCAGGTCAGGGATGACTGAGGAGAAAAAGAGAGATCTTGTTGATCACACAAAAACGTTGCATAAGAATCCTCTCTGCCCGTCCCTTAACAAGAAGATAGCATATGCCATCATCATGCAGATAATGTGCTAGTGTGACATTTCACCGTAATGAGCTCCCCATTTTCTCCCCGCAATTCTCTGAACTCTATTTAAAACATGAGTAGAAAGTTAGGGACATGCTATGCTCCTGCCTTGGAAGTTTGGAGTGGGTGGTGCTTGGAAGGAGCCTATAAAAATAAATTGTAATGTGCGTTGTCATTGTCTCTATTTTTCGGGATTAGGTTTTAGGAACTGGCTATTATTGTAGAAGCTCTCCCCGCGAAAATTTCTGACTTGTCATTATGCCCTATGACAGCCTTCGTTATCATTATCATTATCAGCCAAGCCACCACCATCACCTATTCACATTCATATTAGTGTAATTTGAAAGAGGTCATTAGGAGTTAGGAGGAAGTATCGTACATATTGCGAGCTATTCATGTCGGATCAGGTTATGAGATTTCTTTGTTCAGAAATTTGGAACATGTGGCTCATGTTCGTCCATAGTCCATGCCATGCCGTGTCCTTTTCCGTGTACATGCCTTAACCTTCCTAATCCCAAAACCTTATAGTTTAACATAGAGGCTTTCGTTTTTCTTTTTGGTTCCAACACAATTTATTACAATTGCAATTCAGAACAGCGGTTTCTGAGCGGAAAGCAATAACTGAAAGTGTAAGATATTTATGCATTTTTGACTGGCAGCTATTCCTCAACTTGAAATTCTATTTGGGATGCGTATCTTTTTCTCTTCCAATTAAGTTAAACCCACCTAAGGTTTTAATTGTTTACAAAGCCAAAGGAGTATTGTATGCAGCTAGCTAATTAAAGAGTGATCTCAACTCTGTGTATCTTGAGAAGAAAGGACTAACAAAAACGTAAAACCTCGGCTTTCATTCATAAGACTCGACTCATGGATCCACTATCCTGTTTCTACTACTGAGCCACACTTGTTCAGACATTGCCACTGCTGCTGTCTACCAGCAGAGCCCGCTACACTTTCCCCAAACGGGCATATTAGCATTTAAAGTAAAACTCGCTTGCGCCACCACTACCCACCCGAAGATGGAAGAACCACCTGCTGCGCTACTATCGATCTAAAATTCTCTACTCTGCTCTCTGCTATAAGGGACGTTTCCCCAGTCATCAATAGAATACTAAAGATCCACACACCTTCCACTTTCTCCGAGGGGAAACAAGTTGTGCATGATACATTGAACGGAAAAGGAGAGAGAGCCAATAAGCACTTTACTTTACTTTCTACACCCTGATCTACGTACGTCGATTTTTTTTTGCACTGCTGTCCATTCCTCCTGTCTTCGCTCTTCCCGAAATCAATCCTCCAGTTTCCCATCTGCTCCTTTTCCGTCTTCACCATTAGTTTTTTCAGTTCCCTCATATTTATTAAGTGCAAAAGAAATTCCACTACATTTACAAAAAATAAAAACAATCTCGGTTGTGATTCCCTGTCCAGTGTGAGCTATCTTGCAAGACAAACGTCGTCAGTGACCTCTGAACTTTTTTTAGGTGACACCCTAACTTGTTGTGCTTCTCATACGCAAACAAACCACGGAATAAGTGAAAGTAAACAAGAACCAACAGGAATCCCCTATACCTTACCTTCTCCTTCCCATAAGCCTGTACCTTTCTCTTACCAAACCTTTCTCCAGATTTATTTTTCAATCAACCTAATTGAATCTCTTTCTCCCGTTTCTTCCCTAAAAAAGTTGAAAAAATCTGAACTTATATAAATGATGCTGGGGATTTGCGTCACCGATTTTTACAGCAATCACTTACTTTTCACGCTGTAGCCCTTCTCTTCGCTTCTGAATAAAACAGTGAGGAGGTAAGCCTAAAAGATGGTTCATTATTACTGTAGAAAACGTGTTTTTACATCAATTTCCTAGAAGAAGAGTTTTATTTTTTTTGTTTTATTCATATCCACACTTTCCCTTCATTTCCTTTCCCATATCATCATCATCACCGCTCAATCATTATTTCGTGTGTGTGTGTGTGTGGTGGGCTCTCATTATAATACGGAGAGCGTGACAATTTTCACAATCTGTTTTGGAGGAGAAAGTGGGAAATGAGCAGTTGTATACTTAAAGTACGTACATGTTTTTTTTTGTTATTTATAGACATGATCATATCATGAGCTGCTTTCCTTGAGCCGTTATACCTTCCCAGAAGCTGCATCATCATTCATTCGTCTTATTTACTACATCCATCCATAATATCCATTATACCTTCAAAAAAAATCTTTCCCTTGCCGAATGGTGTGCGCGTTTTCTCACGAATTATCAGGAAAGCGTCAGCAGGCTTGGAGGAGCGAACAAGGCTGTTGTTGGAACTGGAACTACTGCCTACACCTTCCTTACCTATATTCCTGTCCTTTTATCCTGATTGCTGCTTCCCTCGGTAAGTTCACGTACCAATCCACTCTACATTATTAAGAAAAAAAGGAAGGTAAGTACAGAATGTACCTATTCCAACTTATACATAGTATGGTGGATGATCATATACAGATAGCATCGTTTGCTTTTATGTAAGTAGTGTGGGAAAGTAGGAAGTGGGAACCTTTTACATAATTAAAGCATACCTGTTTGAATTCAAATCTTATGTAACTATTCTGGCTGGGAAAAATCATTTTTAGAAGAGATTTTCTTAGCGCACGCTTTGCGTGAGCCAGGAACATGTTAGATACGGAAGCGACCTACTTTCACTTTGTCAGCAGAACGTAGCATCTCTCTCCTTTCTGAATTATCTCTCCATCTTTTGAAATTATATGTACACATCATATTGTTTGCGTTTATTCTGGTCATTAGTGTAGACATCATCGTATGAATTACTTACGATGCTTTATGGCTGGAGCAGATTAAATGGAGAAAGGGAATTTTAATGATTTGTTTTATGAAAGGATGGTTGTGTGTCGTTGAGCACGCTGCTATCAATGTAGTTGACATCCAAAAGTAGTTTCATCACTACACAGACAGGGACTCACTTTTGAATCTGGATCTGAAAAGGAAAAGCCTTTCATCTGTTTTGTTCGTGACAGGGAAAAGGATTATTAAAAAAGAGAGATGGTACATATATGTAGGTCGGTTATGTTATGCTTTTGTGTGTTATGTTATGTATGAAAGGCACATCTGTTGCTTTAAATTTCACTTTTCCCTTGTACTTTCTTTGATCCTTCTTGTATAACAGGAGGATTGCTGAATCTAATCTGCAGTGTGGGCTGGTTCAGTTTACATTTCTTTTCAACTTCAACTATTACGCTTTCACGAAAACAAGTACAGAAGAGATCCGTATACGCAAGTACAATCTAATCGGGAGGAGAGAGAGAGCTTGTGGCTGCTTTCTCCCAAAACACTTTCCCCAAAACACTTTCCCTCAAGCTGAGTTTACACTTGGGTGGAAGTCTGTCCTGACTCTTTGGTGAGGACAGAAGGGATGCTCAGTGAAGCATTTTACATGATGGCGGAGTCTTTGGGTGACGAACCTGACTTCTCAACTTTCGAAAATAAGACGGGCTTAGCGGAGGACATGAAGTTTTTGGCGTCCATGCCGGAGCTCTGTGATGTCACGTTCCTTGTCGGGGATACGAGGGAGCCTGTTTGTGCCGTGAGGGCTGTTCTGGCTGCGAGAAGCAAGTAAGTAAATTAAATTAAGTAGAACCATTTACATATTTTTTAATCAAACCTGAAGTGTTAGTCTGTGCATAA
>JAQGAI010000825.1:0-17361 GCA_034696905.1 Lepidocyrtus violaceus
TTCCTGTCTCGAAAAAATATCATCATCATCATAACAATAAAGCAACGTAATTCATCTGTACAGAGAACAGACAGATACGGAGGATGGGGATGAGGGGAACAATCCTTAAAAATCATTCATTCCATTTATGCAGTAATAACACTGGTTGGCTTTTATGAAGTAAACATCGCATCATCCATGAATTTTTTTTTGCGTGTATGTTTCGGACAGTCAACCAAAAACTGAGACTTTGGATTCTCCCGACAAGCCCCCACTCATGAAAATACGGATACTTGTTTGGCCACTTGCATTCTACATGCCATTCCCACTGAAAATACGGAAAGTTGCGTCACATTTCGTATGGCCTTGTTGCTGCATTGGCATTGCTGCTGCTATAGAGTGAACTGTGTTTGATAGAAGGTGGTTTTATGAATTCTGAATCAAGCTCTTCCTTTATTGTGTAGCTGAGATGAGATGAGTGGTGATTTTGCTACGTTGTTGCGTTCAGAGGTTTTACGGGGGTTAATGATACCTACTCTTTAGCAGGCATGTATGCATAGTCAGATGATGACGATGACGATTATTGGCTGCTGACTTGAGGTGTTATCATGTGAATTGGGGCTGACATGAGCTGAAAGAGTTGAGGATCCAATCCGGTAAAAGATGGACTGGGACGGAGCAAGTTGCTCAAAAAAAACACCTTTTTAAACTTTGTTTCATCTCTCGGCATAAAATAGTTCGCAGATTAGACTCGGATACATACATGTGAATGTGTGTGCAAAACTAAAAAAGGGTTCAAAATGCAAGACACATTTTATGATATGATATGAAAAAGAGGAGTGTACCGTACCTACCCATTTTGCGTTGCGTTGCATTCTCCAAACATGTGAACAATGCGTGGCTGGTTGTTTCCTATTTGGAATGAGGCAAAAGGAGTTGCGGTGGTGGAGAATGAAATTTGTGGATGGCCATCATCATCATTTTTTTCCATACATATTTTGTTGAACAATTTGCAACAAACATAGTTGATGGATATGGATGGGGTAACAATTGCCAAGGTTCTATACTTTCCTACAGACAGACTAGCTCAGTTGATAAGCAGTTAGGACTACTGGGGCACTGTGATACTTCTTGAACATGGCGTAGAATAAAATGGATAAGCCGTGTGAAATAAACGCTCAATCGAATTCAATTGCAGTTTAGGTAAATTAGTTTGATTGAACTCTTTGTAATCTCTTTTGGGGTGAAGTACATATATCCCTTTTTTGTTGAACCTGACTATATTAGAGAATGTGCCCATTATATTGGTATTTCAAGTAGCTGCAGACAAGTAAAGAAATAATGATGCACTTTGGACTTTCAAATTATTTTGTTATTAGGTATAACACAACCGGAACACTTGTTTCTAATTTGAGAAGAACGAATATATTTATTTTTGCATTTTAGCAATATCCTTTTTCATATAAGGTTATATTATGATCATGATAAATGGAGAGATAAAAAGTGAATCTGCTTCTTTAAACTGTCACAAGTGTTTTGCATGAAAAAAAATGGGAATTGCCCTTTAATTGACATTGTCCATTCAATTGCTCTTACATATACCTAGTTTATCATTGGCAGCCAGCACCTTACTGGAAGCGGTGCTTGTTCCATGCGCGGCACTGATATATATGGAATATTATTATCAGTCATTTTTTATGATTGAGATCATATCTTACTTGTAGCTGGAAATAGATCTTGGATGTCGATGATGTCGGCTTATGCCGAGTCATATATGTATGTATAGTGCCTCAACCATGGCTTATGATTTTAAATTTTTTTCTTAATCATTAGTTCATCAGTTCAGTTAGATTATGTACCTGGTTTGATTTTAACCTCACTTGGATCACCATCATCTTGGATGAATTAAAAAATATTATGAAAAGCAATGGTATTATGTAGATTTTTTGGTACGTGGAATCCAAGTGCAGGCAGACGTATCACATCAGAGGTATTCCAAGTAATTTAATTACACTGCAGCAGTGCCAAGTATAGTTAAACAGTTATACAACATCACGTCATAAGAAATGCAGTGTAAATGATTGTCTTATCTTGTTGTCAATAGGCTATCAATGATAATCTGCAGAGTGTAGAGGCATTGATTGGACAACTGCATTGCATATTTCATTTTCATACATTCGCTTTATGCGTTCCCACTATTATTGACTGGACCACAACCTTATGGAAGTCCCACTTGGAGATCTTCAGTTAATCCGGTTTTTTCTCCGTGTACAGCAAATCAAACAAGAAGTAACAAGCTAGGCGGTAGGAGACCACATAATATGTACCTACCTCCATTTATAGCTGTCTACGATTTTTGTATAACCCAATCCAATCATGTGGATATATATCGGTTAATACCGGTTATCAAAGGGTTACATCAGCTCGTATGATGATGGTACGCATGGAAAGTGCGCAGTTTCCAGTTTTTATCGTTGGAATAATTTGCTGGAACTGGAACTGCGAATGTTAAGGGCGTTTGCACGGATGTGCATCATGTATAGGAACAAATTAGTATGCAAAGAATCGTATCGTATATCATATCCAATGTTGCAAAATATTTTGTTGTATGTATCAAGCAAGTTCATCCTCGTATGAGAGATTTTAATTTCATAATTGAAGAAACTGATCTTAAGCCGAATATTGCACAATAGAATGAATTTCAAGTTCAAGTTGGTAAAATAGATAATCTTTGTGTTTACAAGTTTCAGCTCAATGTCAATTTGAGATAGGTTGCATTAAACTATAATAAGCTGCTTAATTGGTGGTGTAACGAAATGGAATGATTAGGGAGGGAGAAGGAGGGGACTCCATTTGTAAAACCTTTCGTACTCCTTATCTAAAAGTAAGGATCAGTCGGTCATATGACACGAATCGAATGACATGAGAGCAATAAAATTTTCCTAGCTGTAGATGTTTAAAACGAAAGTTTGAATATGTGAGCACTACTGGGGCGTGTCAGTAAAGAGTTATGTCACATAACGTAGTTTAATCGTAAGTCACACGCGTGGGTTTTATCATAGATATATATATCGTCTGACGATGAGTGATATGACTGGAAATATGTTTTTGGAGGAGAAAGCTTTGATGTTTCATTTTCATAGTACCCCATCCCACTTCCCATCCCATGCTCTGATTCCAAGGCTGTTTTTGCGATCTGTTTAATGACTCATGTCAAACATGGAAAACAGCTTTATTTTTTGTTAAATGTTGGTCCAATGTACATAACTTACGTGTGTGATTTATTCAATTCACTTTTAATGGATAAATGGGAAGTGGCTGGCCTGGCATATATTCACGTTCGCAATCGCAGCCAAATCATATAGCGAATACCAATCAATCAACAATTAATAATAAACTATCATGTGAAGCGGTCGTGCTTTCTCCGACCGGTCAACAACAAACTGGGGTTGAGGTCCAGTCGCTGTACAGAGATACAGCACCTCGTGAATGATGATCTTGCAAACAATTTGACTCGTTGAGGAGGATGCTTTGCCATTGAAAAGTTGATGACATTGTCAAGCCATGGGACGTATGAAACTTGTGATGTGATACGTGCCCCATGTCATGCATGATTATAGATAGGGGTTGCACTTTTATGGAAATAATTTGAACTTTACGGTTTTAGTTGGATGAATGAAAGAATGAAAATGAAGAATGGATAACACTGACCAACGTATGAAAAAAATATTAAATATGAAATGTTTTTTATTTGAAACAGGAGGATGGCGTCGCCGCAGATTTGGAAGCAGTGAAAACGCTTCTCGCCTTTTCACAGTCTGGGCCTCAAGAGAACGTCTTCGGAAAGCATTTCTTCGGAGGGAAAGTTAATGTACCTGAAGCCCCGTTAACCCCCCAAACCTCAGATGCGGAGTCAGATGAGGAGCGGGAACGGGAGGCAGCAGCTTTCGCTGTGCCTATGGATTTAGTGATCTCCCGGGATCGAGAATTCAAGACGCAAGAGCAGCAAGGGCCTGTTGTGGCAGCACCTCTACTACAGCCGCCGGCAAGGGTCTCAGTAATCATGAGGGCTCACAGCGATGGAACTTTCGAACCCGCCAAGTTTATGGGACAGCAAAAGCAGCAGCAACAACAACAGCAACACTATCAGCAGCCGAGGAACTTCGGTATCCCGGAGGGCCGGCAGTATGAGGTCATCCCACCAAAGGAGTGCCCACCACCAGAGGAGCCTCCTAGTCGTAAAACGGACGGGTCTGAAATGACAAGTGGTCATCGGGACAAGAATATTCCTATGGCGGGGGGCGCGATGGCTCTGAGTGGCGATGCTCTACATCAACACCAGAGCTCACGCATCGCCACCACCAGTCGCGCCCCAGTATTTGCTTCGGAATCTCCGAATCTCCAGAGTGCAAATAGTAAGCTTTCACTTTACCTTTCCCTTTCGGAAAATTAAAAAACAAAATTGCCATTTCACATTCATTTTAACATTTTTTTTTCTTCGCATTTTTTCCTTAGGTCAAAGTCAGAACCAAAGTATTCGTCCCGTTGCCATTGCCCCGAAAATGATGCCTATCATGACACTTATCCCAGTGGGTCAACAGAATCCCGGTGGACCTATTCTCTACGTGCCCACAACTATGCTTAAGCCTGGCCAAGATGGCCAACAGCCCACCTACATGCTTCCTCCGTTCATTCTACCAGGACCTGGACAAGCTATTGGATTAGCAAATGCTGGACCTGCTGCAGCCAACCCGGCTTCAGCTGCTTCCCCTGCTAATGCAAAAGCTCAGAATCCGGAACGCCGACGCACATACGAATGTACGCGGGAAGGCTGTGGGAAAACTTATTATAAGTCTTCGCATTTAAAAGCTCACGAACGAACTCATACAGGTTAGCATTTCATTCAATCTACTTCCGTTTCCGCTAAACTTTCTCCGGTCATTCAAAAAGTTGCCCTCATAACTTTAAACTATCTTGTTTTAATTTCCACAGGAGAAAAACCTTTTGCTTGTACTTGGGAAAACTGCGGCCGAAAATTCAGCCGCTCCGATGAACTCAGCCGTCATCGACGAACCCATACTGGCGAAAAACGTTTCCAGTGCACCACTTGTGGTCGTCGCTTCTTGCGCTCCGATCACTTGGCTAAACACAACAAAAGACATTTGAAAGAACAAAAGAAGCCTATTCTTCGGTAAGCCATCTTATCATCTTGAAACACCCACTTTCTTACGAGCCACTCATATTGCATTGTTTGCAAACTTTGTTGCTAATTTTCTTCTCTCTTGTATTGTTTTACAGAGAAACTCACATTGCTCCAGCGTTCCCATTCTTCCTACCACCTCATCATCCTCATCATCAACAGCATCATCATCAAATCCCCATGTCTCATCTTCAAGCAGCTCATATCCATTGTTAAATCCGTGGATGGATGGATTGACGCTTGCTGGCCACCATAACCGTGTAGCAAGCAGCCTATTTCCACAGCTTTGTCAAGAAGTCGAGAGATGCAGGAGATTCAATGCAATGCAAACATTTTGTTGCACTTTTACCAACAAGCACACCATACCTTGTGTAATTATTTGGTAACAACCAGTTATGAAAAGGAGAAAGATAATTACGTAATTACTCCCCATCTCAATCCTCCAGAAAAACTTTTTAATACGGAAGCACAATTTGCAAGATTCGGATTTGCAAACAACACATCTGTTTCGCACAATAAAATCAAGATACCTACGCTTCTGAATAGGTAGCTGCTTTCTCCAATCAGAGATGGGATGGGGCAGAGCAGAGCAAATAAGCTCTTTTGCAAAATCCCTTTTTAATAGCTGGTACTGTGTAATAATAATAATAATTTTTCTGCAATATACTTTTTGCGTACTTTTCCCTGCAAGAAAATCTTGGGCCAGTAAATAATACATACAGATAAAATAAGCAATGCATATATATTAATAATTATAGCTATGTAGCGTTTCGTTTTACTCTCCATCTCATAAAAATGATAATTACATACTTATTATTATTACAGCTAGATAATCATAATAATTATATACAGCAAATTATATTATATGGTTTTAAATGGAAAGGTGTTCGTTATAGCTTGCCAGCTCTTCAAACGGTTTGAATGAGAGACCCAGATTTATTTTTAACATGTGCTATATGTCTATGGCATGCAAAGATCAGGTCAATCAGTTTAAAGCTCCGCTTGGCTTGCGACGATATGAGAAAGCTGCGAGCTAGCGACGAGAGAGAAGTCGAGTTTCATCTGAAATATTCCATTAGTTTTGTCAGGTTTTTCTTGTCTTTCTCTTCTGTTAGATTAGACTTCTCCTCTTCCCTAATTACACCTTCTATTAACTTCCACCTGACGATGATAAGATAATGATGAGATGACCTAATGCATAATGTATGCTTGAAATGGAAATTTTTTTTACGCTCCTCATTTTTACGATAAGTTTTTTTTTTGTAAATTAACAATTATCCAACAGAAAACATTTCCATTCACTTTAGACTTATCTCTTGTTTACGGTTGATAATAATTATTATTGTTATTCAAAAAAAAAATCTAACGAATAATGACATTATTATGGATAGACAGAGGAAAGCAAAGTCTTTGTTGCCATTTTTTTCATTCTTTCGCTGGAGATTTATGCAGGGGAACTTGAAAAATCCTAGTCAGAGAATTGCTGTTGATATTTTAAAGGTTAAAAAAGTTATTTCCATAATAGCTTGTTTATGTTCAAAAACATATTTACCTACTCATAGTAATTTGTATGTACTGTTGTTTAAGTGTTCATTTTTAAAATAATGTTTTTGTTTTTATATGCATTGCAATTTTTACTGAGGATTTTTGATGTTGATGATGATGATATGATAAATATTCAGTTATGATGATAATGGTTATCATATAATTTATTTATACTAGGTATACCTGTTTACGAAATAATTAAGGGAAGATATATATCGAATGAACAAAGTTAGTATGGGGAAAAGTGAGATGAGATTGATATATGAAGGTGAAAGTTGGTGAAAGCAGAGTTTTTTTTTTGTTCCTTGATACAAATACGATTTTTTTGAAGGCATTTATGAGTTGTTGACTTTGGAATGGTGCTACGCTGTTTTTTTAACGATCAAGTGTTCACCATGAAAAGATAATTAACAACTTGTTATATATATTTAAAATGTTTTTTGCTAGGTTGGTTGATGGTGTTCGACTTTACTGAATGATAGACAGAAAGATGATAGAAAATGATAGACTTTACTGATCTATAAATAGCCAAGTACTAGATTTAACGAAAATTTTTACAAATATGAGCAAAGTGATATTCCGGAAGAAACGGGGTTTTTATTCTATAAGTTTAGTTGTTATTTTTTTCTCCTGGAAAATATGTTCGTTCGTTCATGAAAAATGCTTTTAAATGATAAGATTTAAAAATAAAATACACTTATACATACTACGAAATATTACCTATGGGCTTATAGGCATTTAGCTAAGTTGACCGGAGGCACGTACAGAGAATAGTTTTTAAAGTTTTAATTTAAAAAACAATAGTTTTTAATCATCGGACTACGAATTTTTGTTGTAGTAATTAGGAGATAGGAAAAATGATAAGCTATCAAATTCGGGCAACTTTGCAATGGCAATATTGGGACACCCTGTAACCTTAAGTATTTATGCAGACACACACATTATTACATAATTAATAATGATAAAGTTTATACCGGAAATTTTTATTTATGATTAAATCTAGGATGATATGGTATGAATTGTATCAGTACCTTATATTAAAATAAATAATTATTACATATTATAAAACGAAGCAATTTTAAACACGGACAAATCACTCATTTGTACAGATCTTTCAACCTAATAATAAAGCAAGGTTAGTAAAAAAAATTAAATGAGCCATTGATTATGAATTACGGATGAAGTTAATCAAATATGATAAGATGAGCACCATCCAATCTTAGAAAGCGTAGAGTAGTTACATAGTTCTCTGTCGAATCGAGCGACATATATTTTTCGGCTCTTATTGAAAAATGGACTCTTGAAACAGCTATAAAAGATAATTTTTAAGAAAAGTAATGGAACTTTATACAAACTAATAAAAGCATTACTACAAATTAAAGTTGTCAGAAAATGTTTCCCGAAAAAAAGATTGCTGATCGAAATTAAGGTCATATTGATTGTGTTTGATTTGAGGTTTGGACACTTAAAAATGTTACCGTGATAAAAATATCATCGCAGGTATAATAATTAGTATTGTTATACTTGAGAGTGTTTTACCAATATAGTAAATATATGTAATGAATGTGAGTGGTCGAGTATGAAAATTCGATTTTCGAAATAATATCCTGTATGTTTGTGCTGATTCATTATATGGTTGTTTGTGGTTGATATATTTTATAATGACATTTATATACATATTAAATTTAAAAAACATAATAACAATAAAAAAAATATACATAAACTTTTAAACAGATATTTTTAAAGTTGCATTTTGCCGTTTATTTGCATCACGGGCATATTACATTTCATAAAACAGTATATCGGAAAGCATGCAAGAGCATTTAACCAAAAATCATGGATAAAGTCTGTATGTAACTGTATTTTTATCATTTAAGGCAAAGGTAAAATATCACAAAGTTGCAGTTTAACAAGAAAGTCATTACAGTTACGTATTTATTTAAAAAGTATATGCTTGAGAAACTTACAATAAACTATGCACGATCAATAGACAACCACTTTTCTTTCTTTTGTGTTATCTGTTTGGCGAGGACGGGCTCGCGTATTTTCACTTTCACTTCCAGTTTCCCAACTGATTTCCGTCCGTCTAGGATCTTTGGAAATGTCAAAAAAATCAAATAAATATTTTTACTAACGATCAGCTTATAGAAAGATAATAATAATAATGAAAATATTAATGAAGAAAATAGCTTACCTCAAACGCATCATGAAATGTACATTTGGTCTCCAACGGAAGAAGCTTCACTGTCGCCGTTCCAATCAATGCGCTCCCTCGGAACAATCCACTATTATTACATTTACAAAAGAATCCACTGCACAAACCTCTACACAGTAAACGTTTTACAGAAACAATACTCAATTGCACACTACATCATTTTAATTCACCAAACGTTTGCATAAAATATAAGGAAAGTTATGTAGCAAAGTGTTATAGCAAAGCCGTGCTGGCTAAAAAGTTAATTATTTTTAATATTTAGCTGGAGAATAAAATAGATGGAGTATGCAATCAGGCAGCTCTAAAAAGTTTTGAATGAAATTTGAGAAGAAAAGATGGGAAGTATTTCTTTACCCTTTCGACCACACTTCCAATTTAAATCCGTGTCGATGAACAAATCGCTGGAAATTTCTGGCCGTCCTATTAATATTCATTTTGTAGGTTGCATTGTAAGTTGGATTATTAGTGTCCTTTACCACGTGCGTTTTATTGATTTGAACTTCCTCTGCCTATTAAAAAAATAAACTACTCATTAAACACAAACGCATTCGAGATACAAATAACTCCAAGGATGATCACTGGAGAAAGATAAAGCGAATCGAATTTCAAGACAGTGTACTTACAGATGGATAAGGCAGCTCAACCTTGACATACGTGTCCACATCCGCCGGATTGCTGACCTTGTAGTTAATTCCTTGCATAATGTTAATTTCTATTTCGTCTTCACGAATGTCCGTATTACATCTAGAGGTAGGAGCAGGCAATACGTTAATGTTTGGAAAAAAAGTATTCAAATAAAAAACAATGAAATAAGTAAGATTACTCTGTTATGCTGAATATTCTATTTTCGTAATGATAGTTAGGAATCTCGCCATTTTTCTTCATGGCAAGCCTAAGTGCATCTAAATCCCGCTTCGACTCCAAAGCCATCGACTCAAATCTGTTTGCTGATCCTATGTCGCCAATACTTTTGAAGTGGTCTCGAGTTCTCATACACATCTAAAAATTAAGTCATTACATGGTGAACTTATAAGCGTAGCGTCCGATGACGTGAGCACGTAAACTTATAACGATTTATGTTTAAATAGTTACCTTGAGTTGCTGTTTCAGGTCTGCTTCAAGTTTTGCATAAATTTCAGCTGCATCCCCAGATGGCATAATGCAATCAGATGCGTTAACCATTTCAAAGTTGCTTTCTTCTTCTAACTCGAGCCTCGCAACAGCTTCGGGTGGAGCGGGCAACTGACCCACACATAAAAATAACAGATTTTAATTACCGTCAATCGCTGAAATAATTTACATTTAGTAATGAAATAGTCATGTTGGCGTACAGTGGCCATGTCCACAGGAAGACCAGCCTGAGCAACTTGAATTAGTTTATCAAATCCTTTCGCTGTCCTTAAAAATTCTCGAGCTTGATTAATGTCGCCTCTTGTCTTGGCATTTAAAGCTGCTTCCTTGAACTGCTTCTGGCGTAATGTGATGGCTTGCAGTTGCTTCTCTTGGAGTGTGAGCTTAGTCGTTGGTTTGCCAGTTCTTGTCACACTTCCGGTGGTACTTGAAGGGGAAGTTCCAGAAGCGCTGCCAGGACTTGGATTTGGTCTCGGTGATTCTGCTTTCATCGGACTACTTCCAGGTTGTATTGATGAGTCGGCTAATAGTGGCTGACGTGGTCCTCCTCCTTGGGCTGGAACACTAGGCGGTGTTTCGGCTATCCGAGGAGGTAATGCAGATGCTCCCCCAACCGGTATTGGAGCAAATCCTGGTGGTGTTGGTAATTCATCAAATGGCACTGGTTTGCCACCTTTGTGCTGCTTTATAGCATCTTCATACTGTTTGACTATCCTTCCCATACGTCTGGCTTTACTTGAATTGGAAGCCTCAGTAGCTTTCTCAACTTCGGACTTGTATTTATTTAGACGCTGTTCTAAAGCTTCCATCACTGTTTTTGGAGGGGGAGGCGCTCCAAATATGTCATCGCTCGGATGAGGGAGAGCAGTCTGGGGAGGAATCTCTTCTCCCCCAGATGTGGACGGTTGCTCAACCATGGGAGTCGGAAGTGTTTGAGCTGATGCCGGACCTGCATTGGCTACTTCATTAGAAGAATCAATTTCTATTGCTGGATAAGCATTTAGATCCACCGTTTCTCCACTTTTTGCGTCAGCTTCTAACGTTTTTGCAAGTTTCAGATACTTGACGGCTCCTTGAACATCTCCCTGTCGCTTCAAACTGACTGCTACAAGTTTGTATTCTTTTAATCGAGCTTCCACTAAAGGATCAATAGCTACTGGTTCCAAAATCGGCGTAGGTTCTGCTTTAGGAGCTGAGGATTCACTTCCTTGCACAGTTTCTAAAAAAGGGCTAAGAGCTGGACGAAGAGGAATTGTTGGAGCTTGACGAGAAGGACTTGCAGGAGTTGGACGAGGAGGAATTCTAGGAGCTGGTGCAGGAACATAAGCTGGTGTTGGGCTTAATGGCTCTGGTAATTGCGAACTACCAAGGGAAGTTGTTGGAATACTAGGAAAACTCAGAGCAGGCGTTTCGTCTTCAGGCACAGCTGGTTCCGATGTCTCTGTATTTGGCACTGGGTGACTAGAGTAGTCGGGAGGAGGAATTTCGGGTTCCTTCTCCTTCTTAATCGTACCTATTGACACAGCCGGAGGTATTTCTGACTCATCAACAGCCCGACCAGCTTTAGCTTTGGATAGTAAGCCTTTCAGAGTTTTGATGCCTCGGTCAAATCTATTACAAGACAAATAATTTTTGAGAACCTTTCGCTGTTAAGTTGAAATATATAAAAAAAACAATAAGCCTTCTAAAAACCACTTACCTTCTAGATTTACCCGTATCACCAACCTCTTCTGCTGCTGACTTTGCTTTCTCATACAGTACCAACCGTTCCTGTAATACGTTAAGCAACTGATCCTTTGTCATTGTCGGTGGTGATTTGGTTTCCTCCTCTTCACTGTTTTCATCGTCGTCTACGGGCTCTCTACTGGATGACCCAGGTATTCCCAATATATTTCCGAGTTCCGCCTATTAAAGGTAAGTAAAATTGTATATTTAATGAGTAATGACAGGACAATCACTTCACTTTAAAGCAATTTTGGAAACCGACCTCCAAATCAGGATCATCTAAATCCAAGTCCCCGTCATCCTCATCCCCATCTTCATTATCGAAATGATTAGTATCAAAGTCTAAAGCAGCTCCGGACGATTTCCTCCCTCCTCCTCCTCCTCCAGATGAAAGACCAGCAGTTGGTTTCTTTTGCGGAGATGACTTAGGCCTTCTTGGCGGCGGTTGTTTACCTTCTAAAAGCATGGCCAATTCCGCCTCTAGGTCATCATCCCCAACATCCATATTCCCCATTAGATTATCTATATCTCCGTCATCACTCACTCCAGCAAGGAAGCCAAGCTGTTTTAAAACACATCAAATTAAAACCGTTATAAAATAATGATCCAAGATAATTTAATTACTTTTGACATAGGACAGGACGGTAGGTATTTTTATTTGAAATAAATGCCCAACCTGTGCCAAATTTTGTGACTTCCGTTCCCGGCTTTCCCCACTCCGCCTAGCCCTCTCGGGTCGTTGAGGCTCTGGAGCCTTTTTCTTTCCAAACCCGAACATTATGCTTTAAACATCAAATGGAACTTCCTCCACTTATTCCAACCACCACCAGCAGCCAGCGGAAGGGATATAAAAACCTATTCCAAAATTGAAAATAACAAAACAAAAACAATAAACAATCATTTCATTTTCTGTGATCAGACATCAGATGAGTCACCAATCATCAGTGTAATGTTAATGAATAACTGTGAGCATGCAACTCGAACCAAAGTTGACTAAATTGGGCTTTATCTTACTGTAATTAACACACTCACTTATAGGCACACTATTATAACTTTATCTCTGTATTAGCGTAATTGTCTAGGCGGAATGACCAGGATTAGGCAACTGTCCTAACTTTCCACTTTTGGCCCCTCCGTAAACCACACAAATCATAACTACTTTATCTGACCAATAATACTAGCCAAATTTTGCAATCCATTCAAAAAGATAATTGGGCCGGTGCTGAGCACAGTTTAACAATGCCTATTTCAAACTGGGGAAAGAAAGAGTACGTGTGAAACTAGTCGCAAATATTATGGCACAATCATCACAAACGAGATGAGTCTCCATACAAAAATCCTCCAAGTCAGCTGCGGCTGAACAAGAATAAGAGAAACGATGAGAGGGAGCGCATTTGCACTCGCGGCTTTTTGTACATGCACTCATTCGTAAATGCTTTTATAGAGCTGAATGAATGAAATGCACCTATGCTATGCTATACTATTGCATTTCGATCTCAATAGGTAAATGAAATGAGAAATCGGATGAATCATCCGCAATTCCACTCCCACAGAACCGAATTTGTCCTTTGTTGCCTTTTTTCGCATGACATGGCATAATCTGCATAATAAAAGATGACTAGGTAAATGATAGCTAAATTAAAGATGAGTTGAGATGATGAGATGGAGGATGAGAAAACAAATTTTAATCCGTATTTAAAAAAAAAAGTTAAACTCTCAAGAAATTGTATGACATAAATTATTAATGATTTGGATTTACTCCAGCAGCGTCTTGAGCAATTTCTCCCTGAAAAATATCATAATTTCTCCTGAAATAATTCTTTGCGAAAAATATCTTCTAGACAAAATTATCAGGTTGCGCCCAGGCTGAGAAGTTAATTTTTTTAACAATAAATTATTAAAGATTTTATTTTATTATACTTGATTCAGTAATCTTTTTCCGATGTGTAGAAACCGGGACTCAACTTACAATTTAATTATACTCTTAACTAGCTTAAATAGAATTACAACATGGTGCTTTTCTGCATATAAATAAATTACATAATTTCATATAGTAAATGCTGTGATTCGAGATTAAGACATTATCTTTCTATTTATTTTTAAGGTTTATATATTTGCACACTTAGGTTAGGAATAAGTAATTTATCTTACATTATCGCTTATCTAAACCTACTTAGGTATATTGTAAAACCTTAAGCACAATCACATCACAATTACTTCAGTTGCAGTGAGTTTCTAGAAAACTTAACTATTGTTTGTATTAAAGTACATGGTGCAAAAAACAGTAAGGTTGTAATAAAACGTAGCATATTATGCATCACAATTACTTTAACATCTTCCTTGATTTGTGAATTTAAAAAATAATAAATAGCATTTCTGTAACAATCATTGAGTCTCTTATGATTATTCAATCATTCCATTTCTAACTAAGCACGCGAGCCATAAACATTCACTGGTCATTCGTCTAACTCCAATCAACTGATGTACATTAATACTTATCTAACTACCTACATCCATAACAGACAACAACTGAAACATACCGTGAGACATTATCGACAGGATTTAAACAAATGAACAATTGGAAATGACGCACACAAAAACGCACCCTGAAACAAATGTCCAAATCGTACATAATTCAGAACAACACTAGACTAGACTAGAAACTACACAGTAGATACAAGGGAAATGCATGCATGTATTTATAAATGACTGTCTTTTCTGTTGAAAAGAGCTAGTTCTTAGTATAGCGTTTTTCTTTGAGATTTTAAAAATTAATCAATCTTTACAGCAGCATATATTTTGTTGAGGAAATAGTACGCAGCGTAAAAACCTATTGTGGCTGTAAGTAACCAAAATGTCAGAACCATTAAGCCAGTATAAGCAAAGTACAAAAGACTTGGAATGAATTCAGTTATTTCCAAACGGGTGTAGAAATAAAATACTGCATATAAAAACATGTATATTGCTGATCCTCCCGATGAGAACAACGCTCTCCACCACCAGTGGTAGTCCTGCAAAAATAGCATAAGCGTTTACGGTTTTAGTTATGATTAAATAAGGGATTTGTTGAGATTTAGATTAGAATTAATGTATTCATATTTCGCACTTACCTCTCCACATAGTTGGAAATACACAAGTACAACTGCAATCTGGCTAACGGAAATGAATAAGATTGCGAAAACAAGGAAAAGGAATCCAAACATGTAATAGAACTGATTTTGCCAGATGGCAGTGAATATGAAGAACAGTTCGATGAACATAGCGCCAAAGGGTAGAATTCCGGCCATTAGGGAGCTATGGGATAATGAAAATATTTGCATCAAGATGAGTGTTTGATTGGAATGGAATTGTCATTGGCACTGACTGCCTGCCTGAATTAATTTAAATTGATTTTGGGATTTAGCTGGAATACCTTGGTAGGGGATGCATATACCATGGCTGCTTTGGCACTTGACGAGGAATCTGATTCGTTCGTACTGGATGCTGGTACGGTTTCCTGAACCCAAAATACGCTCCTAGGAAAACCAACGGAACCGAGATTCCAAACCACAAGAGTAGAAGCGACACCATTGTTCCAAACGGGACTGCTCCACTCGATGATTTCCCCCAAATGAAGAAATTAAGCAAGAAGCATGTGGCAAACACGACGCCAGGGAAAAACGTAGCAGTCTAAATATATCCAAGAAATAACACCCGAATTAAGACCCGAAAATTGCTGACAAGACCAGTACAATAAAATTCAATTATTTTCTCAAAAACGTGAACTCATTTTTCATACCAAAAAAGCTTGTTTCTTCCATTCCTTTCCCTTCAAGGTCCTGTACAATCTTGCAGAATAGTACCCAGCAAATGTGCCCATTATTACGTAGAGGAAGATCATAGCAGACATCAATGCTCCTCTTGCCGCAGGTGAGAGCATTCCAAGCATGGCGAAAACTATATTGAACAAAATTGAACAAAATTGAATAAGTGAGCATTCATTTTGCGCCAGTACTAAAAGTTATAAAATCGCCTCAGATTCCAATTAACCTACATAAAGTGATCAACGTCATGCCCAGAATTTGTATTCCACTTCCAATTAAAGCTGCAAACAATCTAGGATACTTGGGAGGCCGAAAGATATCACCATGCACAAGTTTCCATCCAGATTCTTCCAAAGCCTCGTCTGCAGAGTCATCCATACTGTTGTATCGAGCTATATCCCGCCTCAAAGTCCTTACAATGATCATTGTCAGTATCCCTAACCCAATCAAAACAATCATCATCATTAATATTTATTTATTTTTTAATTGTGGTTAAATATATCTCGAGAAAACGATTTAGTTAAAAAAGGTGTATCCTTAAACCTGTCAAAAAGAAAACGACAACCAGCGAGTTGATTATCGAAAACCAATGAATATTGACATCGCTCATTTTCAAATACACGTCCCATCGTGAAGCCCACCGCACCTGTAGTTGCATTGACCAAGTGCAAAACAAAATTATTACATTAATGAGATGACATAATTTAGATTAGACAATTGCAATAAAAGCGCAACAAGTTAAAAGTTGACCCTTACATTAGACTCCTTCCAATTTACGCTGTATGTAAAATAAATTTCATTATCTTCATTTGGTTTAATTTCTTGAAAGATTTCCTGTGGATCACCCTGAGGAGACATGCACGCCTCGTCTTTCAAATTCAGTTTACTGTTGTGGATGCTGGCAGGCTGTATTTCACACCCAACAACTCGATACGTTTTGCTGTTTAATAAAAAAAAACAAGAGCTATTTAGTTAATTATCCATTAATTAATCAAGGAATGAAAACTATTAAAAGTCATTAGGATTATCATTTGTTCAATGCATTATCATCATCACATCAACTTTATCAACTCCAACGTAATTTAATTAACATACTAATCTTCTGTGTGGTACAGAATATTAAAGCTGAGATGATTGTTGATGTATGCACGCTCGGAGTCCGGTGACATGAAGCCAAGACGATAGCCAACCTCGAAGTGCTGCTGCCCATTCCCGTCCTCAGTGCCAAGCTTTGTGACACAAGGCAAATTGTCCACAATCCTGCAATCAAGAAGAAAAAGTCAAATAATGTCCCTAAATGAGTGGTCAATATAGGCAATGGAATCCACAAGGCAAGTATAAATCACTGATAGAAATCAGTGTCAGACTACTGTCAGACAACAAATCAATTATGTCATCAGCATATTTTCCTGACAACTACCAGTTCAGTTTAAACTACCTACACAAGAATGTCGAACCAGTGTCATTGTCATGTTATCAACTTCACGTCAAAGAAATTCATGCTCTTGACTTGAGCTAACTACGTTTTTCAGCTTCTTCTGTTAGCAATTTGCAGCACATTTGTTTGACTCGACTGGTTTTTGCAAGATACGCACAGTAGCATACGCACTGCGCTCCGTCAAAAGAAGACGAAGACCTAGGGAGCCATTAGTCATTTATAAGCAATTAATTTCCTTCTTCATGAACTGCCAATATATTTTTTTTTAATCTAAACTCCATAATTAGTATCTGCTAATTGGCATGTAAAATAAGGGGCTATTACT